>VONZ01002861.1:0-35087 GCA_012976165.1 Labeo catla | reverse complement strand
GTTGTCCAGGGTCATAAATGTGTATCAATTCATATTTATTTATATCAACACATACACAAATGTGCCCAAATAAAACAAACATGACATACAAACCTTTATCAATAAAACAAAAATAAAAAATCATAAACACAAGTAATAATAATAATAATAATAAAACAAAGTAAATCTGCTGGCTGCTGGACTTGCTGATAATCAGCAACATAAAACGTTTTTACTGATCAATAAATACAAAGTTTCTAAGGAAGAGGTAATGTGTTGAAAGAACTCCTGGAACATTAAAGACTGTGTGCTGCAAATGGGTGCAGGGGGCTTTGGGTAGTTGATGTCATACATGTAGAAATGTTTGAAACACAGATCCACTGCTTGTAGTAAGGTCTTCTGTTCCACTGCTTCACCGTTGAAAATGCTAAAAACTTGGGAGGAGTTCTTGGAATTAGTGCAGCAATGCTGGTGTCATCCGGCAGCATAAAACTTCCTTCATTGACTCCTTCCTCTGTGATAAGATGAAGCAGAAGAAGAAACATTTTACAGATAAACTAGAAACATTTTTTCATAATTGTTGGAAAACGTACACTACTAATCAGAAATTTTTGAACAGTAAGATTTTTAATGTTTTTTAAAGCCTGCATTTATTTGATCCAAAATACAAATACAAAAAAGCAGTAAAATTGTGAAATATTTTTACTATTTTAAATAACTGCTTTCTATTTTAAAAGCTTTGAAAAGACTGGACAATTACATTTTAAAATATATTCAAATAGAAAGCAGTTATTTTAAATGCTGTATTTTGAATCAAATAAATGTAGGCTTAGAGAGAAGGGAATTCTTTAAAAACATTAAAAATCTTGCTGTCCAAAAACTTTTGACTGGTAATGTATATGGATCACTAATATAAATAGTTTACTTACCTTGAAATATTTCAGTTAATTGGCATGTGGATGTTTAATGTATGAGATTCCACTGTTGTAGTTTTCCCTTCACTGAAGAACCCAATGTCTAAAAATAAGTATAAACACTTTTAGTACATATTTAAAAAACATACAAATCTGTCATAGCTTTATAAGAGAAATGGCTGTAAGTAGAGGCGATTCTAATATATGCATAACAATATTCAATGTAAATAAACCATAAAAACACATTTAGTGTTATTACAATTAGTGCTCGCCTTCCAAACAACTGACGCTTGCCCTGTTTTGACCAGCAGGCGTCGCCGTTGTGTCACGAACGATTGGAAGCAGTGAATCATTTTGCGAAGCGATTCGTTTAATTGATTCGAAACTTTTAAAAGCTTCGTTTCTCCCATCACGTCTTTCTTTTGGGAAAATCTGATTCTTTTTAGACTTTTCTAAACAGAGAATTCGCCGAATTTGAGCGCATCTCTCTGAGCTGCCGCTGAGCGAATCTTACATACTGGACCGAAGTTGAATGATCCGTGCGGAGCGGTTCAAATGAACACCAATGTCTCATTTAACATTAGCCATTTCCCATATAAAGTTAAATGTGATAATCATCAGTGCGACCAAACAAACTGTAGTCAGAAACCGTACGTCTAAAACCCTTCATCAGCTGTAAAATAATACTACACCTGTAGACAGTGATTTCAGTAACATAAGTAGTCCTATATACATTTCACCATACATTATTAACTTTAGGTTACTGTAATACATCTCTAAACAGTTTTACAACTTTCTGCTCATTTTTATTTACTTTATTACTGCTAGCGACCTAACTGGGACAGCTAAGTTAACGTTAACGTTAAGTCATTCATTTACAATCCAGCTCATTCTCCGCAGTAACGCTACAATACACTGACTAAAGGAAACTACAACTTCGTTAAAAAACAAACATACAACAACAAAAGTTCAATTCTGAAGTGCTTTTCACGTTCTTCTTATAAGTATAATGTTATAAGAGTTATCAAAACCCTATTACTCACCTCACACTGATGCAGCAGCAGCTTCTTCTGTCGTCAGTCACTGTCGACCGTTAAAATTTGAACTGTCGCCGCGGGAACCAATTAAACCCAACGCTGGGTTATTATTAAAAACAACCCAACGATGTTTAAAAAATACCCCAACGTTTTAGAAAATAACCCAACATAGTGACCCAATATGTGTAACCCATCTATTGGGTTAAAAAAATAACCCATCTATTTTTACTGTGCATGTACTGTAGCTTTTTTATTCCTTTATTCTTTATTTGCGACTACGTTAATTTGTGCTGTGTACAGTATATTGCGTTGGTCGATATGTAAATGAGATGTTGCGTCTGTGATCCTTCATTTGCGCACTGTTAAATTTTCCCTCGCATCTGCGCTGTTTTGGAATTAGGCTCTCGCGCTAATTTGCCCTGTTTAGTAAAACTGGCCCATAATTGTTTAAAAATGCAATACATCATGAAATGCACAAGCTGGATTATATTAAGTACCAAAACAATTAATTGTTAAAGCTAAAAAATATATTTGATCATGCATTACACAGTAAATCTATTTATCAAATGACTCAAACTATGTCAGTAATGACTGTTTCCACATACCTCTGACAAGCAGCCTTACTTTGTGTTTTGTAACCACACCTGGGATGGAACATGAGAACTGCCCTTTATCTGTTAGTTTAAGATTTGAGAGTCTGAGAGAAAAGTTTCCAAAAGTTACTCTGAGCAAAAACTTTTTATTCGCTGCTGGAACATTCCATTCTGGCCTTTTGTTGAGGGAATGCCCTTTTCAATATTATAAACAATGATGTTTTCATTGTATCTCCAAAACACATTGATTTCCTCTGGCTTTAGTACTCTTTACTGGTATGAACACAATAAGATGACAGAGCCTCCAACAACACCCAAAATATCAGGTGGGTCCTGCAGAGATGCTGGAGACAAGAGTAACAACTTTAGGAGGCAAAATACAAACAGACTTGAAAATTTCATAGATTGTTACCTCAAATGAGGCATGCGAATACTAACCTTTGTCTATCAGATGTAGAATTAAATATATGAACCATCTGCACAAAGAAAGAAATTATCATATTTGTCTATGTCATGCTTAGGCAGTGATTCTCAGCATGCAAATTGCCCAGATTGGGAGCACTGGGAGATACTAGCAATATGTCTATTACAATAATGTGTTTTTCCCGTTCTTTAATGTGGCATGATAGATCGCTGTATTCACTTCAGATTAAGTGGCATGTGAGTCAATCTTCTTTCCCTTTACAATGAGACAATTGTTTCATTAAATTAGGCATACTGTTTTTTTTTTTTCTTCACTTTTTTGATGTTCCTTCACATTTATATCATGCTAATTTATATTTCTGTCACAGTAGCATGTGGCAACGAGAAGGCAGAAAACAGAAATAAACAAAACAGTCTTTAATAAAGAAAATGCAGGGGAATACACCGTAGGAAAACTCACAAACAGCTAGGGGGCAGGGATATAAATACAAAGGATGATTAACAACACAGGTGTAGGAAATCTAATTAACTAAACGACAACAGGAACCAAACCAAATATGGACAAACAGGAAATAAACAGGAAGCAGGAACACGGGAAAAAACAGAACACAAAGAACATGTGACAATTTCGTGATAAAACTGACAGAATTTGAAAGCTGAGCTGTGTTATATTAAAAGCAAACAAAGCACAAAATTATTGTGATCATTTGCAGTGCACCAGCCAACCAGTAATGAATGGAAGACGTTAAATATTATGTCCAATCATTTACTGTATTATGCCGTATATAAAACAGCTTGTGAATAGTCACTTATATACCTCAGAAAAAACAACAATATAACTAATGTTAATGAGTAGGAGCCTACTTCAACCTTTAGAACGTTTTATTGTTGTTTTTAATTAAATACATGTGAGGAATGAAAGATTGGATGTCACAGACGTTTTTGTAATTTTTACAAAGAAAACAGTATAATTTAATGAAATGAATGTCTCATTGAAAAGACAATTGAGTCACATGAATACAGTGATCTGTCCTGCCACACTACAGAGCGTGAAAAACACATTATTACAAGACACATTGTTTGCTATAAAACTGACGGATTTTGAAAGCTGAGACTTTGTTTTATATTAAAAGTACGAAAAGCGCAAAGCTTATTGCTATTATTTGGTGGCTGGGACACTACAAATGGGCCTAATGAATGCAATCAAAGACGTGAAATATTATTTCCAAGCACACTGTCCCTGTGAGTATAACACAAGGTATGATTTCTGCTAATAATCCCATATATTTTCAAATTAATTCTGGTGGCCTGGCAACTTCTCACAGGCTATGCACAGGCTATACACAGGTTATACTCTTAAAATATTATAACTTTAATTGCTATAATTTAATTCTCGTAATTTTGACTTTATTCTCAAAACATTTCGACTTTATTCTTAAAATATTTCGGCTTTATTCTTGAAATATTACGACTTTAATCTCAGTTTTTTTTAATCTAAAATGCCATCATAGACACCACTGTGACTTAATAACAATGTTTTTAAAGTGTATACTGAATATTTTAAAGTATAGACTGAAAATCAGTGTAAGTTTTTAGAGAAAGTGAATTTAAAAATTACTAAAAATTATGTGTGTAGTGTGAGGTATGGTGTAGTGGTCACTCATTGGCTATGAGTGTTAGGCCGACCTATAAGGAAGCAGAAGAGGGTATTTAAGTGAATCAGATGTGTGGTGGAATGTGTGTGATTGTAATACCCGCTCCTTTCAGGCTTTGGTGAATGGGCTCGATAGTTGCAGGAAGAGGTATGTGCATGACGCATTTGTTTGGGTTTGAAGGAGTGGAATTCTGGATCGAACTTGGACTTCATAATAATATGAATTATTAGTTCTTATGTTATTATTAACCTCCAAGATTGTTTGATAATTGAATAAAGTTATCTAGGTTTAACACATATTAGTAGTGATAGACTATGGTAAGACGCTGAGCTCTATTTTTCCTCTGGGTCACAGTGCGAGGACACAACGGGTCATTGGGACCTCCTGTCTACATGACTGAAGAGTGATCAGGACATCTGTGATAGGGATGTGTCTTCATAATAGATATTAAAGGGAATCCTGCTTTATTCTCTATCTACCCTCTAAGATGCTGACTGCACAGTATGTGTGACAAACCATACTGATAAGATTTTTGCCAGAGCTAGACAACCTTGACGTACAGATAAGTGTTCTATGTATGTGTCAGTATCTGCCTTTGAGTTCAGATGAGAAGACTGTACTGGAGAAGTTCGTCATCTGTCCGAGAGCTGGTCCGAAATAGGTAGAGAGACCTATTGCGTCTGACCTCTGATTGCTTGTCACCTAAATAATCACTGAAGATATGCTTATGTCCATGTGTGGAGATTTTCTAAGTTTATCTATGCTTCGACCAACCAGAATAAATTTACCTAAGTAATGAAGTAGTTAGTGACCTCTGTTAGAGTATAAGTATTGTTGTATTGACATTGTACGCAGAGCAGCCTACGAACTCCGTCGAGAGTACTGAAGCTGGCTTCTGCTGATGAAACTGCAAATTATTCTCTTCAGTAATTCTCCTCGATTGACTGCATCGCTGACTCCTGGTCTTCATTTCCACACACCTTTGGGTTTAACTGTATTTCCCCTTACAGGTTCTTTTTGTGGGAATTGTATTTTTTATTTGTGTTTTTATATTAGTACAGATCAGGTAGCATGCTAACCATTCGAGTCGATAAGGCTGGCTAAGTTGGGGTTGGCTGGTTGCTCATACCGGTGAGTGTTTATCGTCGATTGCAGCGAGTCTGACAGCGTATGTGTATTTACGGGGCATATGATTGCAGAGTCTGTGATATCTGGCGTTCTGGAATGTCGGCGCATCAGAGTGTTCACTATGTAAGGAAATTGTCTGTTTCATGGTGGGTATGAGTAATTTTTCTTCATCTCGTCATGAGGTAATGCATTTCTTATTTTGACGTAACATGTAGTTGTCTGCCTTGATCTAGCGGAGAATGCCCTGTACTGTGAATTCTACAGTGGTCTGGGCAGTGCTGTTGTTTCGCCCTGTTGTTTCTCATCTGTCTTGTGCTTCGCTGCTCCTGATAAGTCTGAGTGTCGTCCGTTACTTTTATAATTGTGTTGGCCTCTCTCGGGAGTCTAAACAATTGCTTCATTTTGTAGTGTCATTACTAATTTGTTTGGTGGAATCAATTTTCTTTTCTTTTGCCCTTTTTATGTTGTGTTTTTTTTTTCTTTTTGTATTTTTGTTGTCAAGGTGTTTGTTTTCACTAACTTATTTTGAAATTAAATCTTGGTTTATTTCCATTTTGTACTGTTTGTTTATCTAATTAATCTGGCATAATTTGTTTTCTTGTTAATTTTGTGTAAGTGTATTGGAGCCATTTGTGCCGGATTGTGTGTTTTTTCTATTAGAATTATTTGTTGTTAATTGGTCTTGAATTACCTGTATTGGTTGTTTGTTTTTTTATTTTGGTTTTGTTAACTGACTTGTGTTTCTATGCAGTAGCTGAGGGCCACTTGTGTGGGTTTCCTGGTGCCATGGTAGTGGGAGTGTCCCGTCACCTGAGTGCAGTGCCTCACTGGTGTGGTTGGGTGTGAGTATTAGGCGTGGGATTCAGTCTTTTTGAGGTTTGATTCATCTTGACGGTTGCCTGAAGCAGCTGTCCCTCAGCCCTGCATTGTGTGATATAGTTTGTTGAGCATTGTATTAATTTTTTTTTTTTTTGCTTTTTGTTGTTCATTGTTGTCATTTGCATTTGGCTCAGTTGTACTCTAACTGATATTGTTGTTTTCTTCTTTTTTTCTGTTTATTCTGTTATTACAAACTTTGTGTACCACTTGTAGTAATATAAGTGTGGGGAGTCAGATGTTTCAGTGAGGGAACGGGTATTTTTATTATAGTATTTCTTGATTTTATTTGACTGAATAAAAGTGCTTTTATGGGGAACTTACGTCTCTGACCATTTTTTTTTTTCAAATAACGAACTGGCGTGACCTTTGGAGAAAATCTAACTTAAGTTCCTGGGGTAACAGGCCCAAGATGGCGTAGTCGACATCAATATTTCAAGTTATTTGTTTGACTTTGTCAATTAGTCCCTTTGGGCCACATGTGCATTATAAAAAATTAAAATAAAAACAATCAAAATGCTTGAAATGTTTTCAGAATATTGTGTTAACCTGCAAGTTGGACTTTTGAATTCACTCTAGCTGTTTTTTGTTTTTTTTGTTTTTTTAACTATTAAGCAAACAGCCAACTGCACTTGAACTTTTTTGTTAAATCTGAGAAACATTTGAGATGCTGTAACTTTTTTTTTAAACAGCAGTGGAATTGTGAGATTAGATTAGACAAACATTGGGCAAAATATGGTATTAGCATTAGCCTTATTAGTAACAAATGAATAAACACTGAAATAAAGTACTAAATGTTAAAGAAACCAAACCAGACACACAACAGTAAAAGTCCACATACTACATTAATAATAATAATAAATATAGCTGCAAGCAGCAATTATCGGGGTTCGAGCATTTTAAGGTCTTTAAGGTGGTATGCTTAGGGTCTAGGTCAACCTGGATTCATGGCTGACAGTAAAACACATCCAAAATGGAGAATATGCTCACAGAAATGCACACACAGAAACGAAAAGTTTAAACTAATATATTAATACTGAATAAACATGTTTACACACACAGAGACATACATGCACACACATTTTCTTGTACAGATATTTGAAATAAATGATATGGGCCAACACTTTTACTTGTAAGTATTCTCTTTGTAACAGTTTTTGTCTTTTTCAGATTTCACTGTAATCATAATGTGGTATAATTGTAAAAAACTGATATGTCTGTATGAACAAAATTTTAAGCTTTGCCTAAATGTGATTTTAAATCTTATAACAGTGATTTTATAAGTGTTAATCGATCATCAAACCTATTAAAAACAGTTCTGTTCAGCTGAATAAGCCCATTAGTGGTCTTCTACTGACATCTAGTGGTTATTATTGCAATTTCATGCAATGTCTCATACAAACACTGAGATTTTAAACATCATAACTATTATAGTGTTATTTTTGCCCAGTCTCTCTTAAATTTTGCATATTTGTTTAGAATGAGATTATTTGTCATTTTTGTCACAGTTTTGAGACGTTGCAAGCTTTCTTTTAAAAATTTTAGGCTTTTGGGTACAGTAGATTTAAAGAACATATTTAAAGAACAGTTGGATTGACAGCAGTGGTCTTAGACAAAAAAATGTTGAGAATGAGGAGATCTATCATATGGTATGAAGATCTAGTGTTTGTGTGAAAAAATGAGCATTTGTTAGCAATTCGAGGCCAATTACAATAGAAATGTTGTGTTTTTGAAGCCTTTTTAACTGTTATAGCGCCACCTATGATCCGATGCTATGGTTGCTATGGTTTTAGGATGTAGTCCAACCCAAAATATATGGCTAACACTACAGCACATCTATGATGGACAATACAATCAAAAACACACAAACACAGAAAATGAAATAGTTAAACTATTATATTAAAGTTCATTAAGGATTATTACGCACACACACACACATTTTGTTGCACATAAGAGATTTCGGTCATAAATAGTAGGTGACAAAATGCTTACTGTAAGTCTTATGTTTTTAAGAGTTTATATATCATTTTCAGGTTTCACTGTAATCATAATCTTGCATAATTGTCAAATGTAATACATCTGTATAAATGAAGTGGTAAAGTTTTACTAAATGTGATTTGAAATGATATAACATTGATTTAGTATCATCTTTGTATGAAATTAAAGCTTGAAACCATGAAAATGCACTGTTCTAGTCATTTCAGTGACCCATTAGTGGTCTTCTACTGCCATCTAGTGGTTATAGTTGCAATTTCACGTTTTAAAGAGAGATCCATTACTTTTAAGCTTTATAACTGTTACATGGCCTTTTTTGCCTAATGTCTATGAAATGTATGTTTGTTTAAAATGGTATGATGATGATTTTACTTAGGTTTGTGAAATTTTGTTTTCTTTTAGGTTTTATAGACTTTTGGGTACAGTAGCTCATGATCATCTTATTAAGTGGCCACATCCATGATGGAGAATACACTCACAAACAGAAATTAAATAGTTAAACTGTTATATTAATGTTCATTAAGCATTACTGCACACACACACACACACACACACACAAACACACACATTTTGTTGCACATAAGAGATTTGTGTATTAAATGGTAGGTGACAAAATGTTTAGTGCAAGTCTTTTTAAGATTTTATATATAATTTTCAGGTTTCACTGTAATCATAATCTTGTATTATTGTCAAATATGATATATGTGTTTAAATGAAGTGTTAAACTTTGACTAAATGTGATTTGAAATGTTATAACAGTGATTTAGTCATTGCATGAAGTGAAATGAATGGAAAACAATCTGTGAATAGCAGTGTTCATTTCAATGAGCCATTAGTGGTCTTCTACTGCCATCTAGTGGTTATAGTTGTAATTTCATGACATTTTAAAGAGAGCATTGTTTTTAAGCTTTATAACTGTTACATTGCCTTTTTTTTTGCCTGATGTCTTTAAAATGCAGGCTTGTTTAGAATCATATGATGATGATTTGACTTAGGTTTGTGAAATTGTCTTTTCTTTTAGGTTTTATAGACTCGGGTACAGTAGATCATGATCTTATTATTAAGTGGCTATCTAAATGGTAGGGATGTGACAAGACCAGTCGGATTTCGCGAGATCTCGTGACAGTATCCTCCCACAACATTTTGCCATGTTTACATTAGAGCTGCACTATTAATCCTTAAAATATTGAGGTGTCGATTCAAACACCCACGCGATCTTATTCCTAAATGACAACGAGTTATCTGTGTCTATTAGGACTGTTTCACATCGCCAGTGTCAGTGGAGCGTGAGAAGCAGGTTTTGTCGCTGCCCATGTTAATGAATCAGAAGGTCGGAGTAAATGTGAACGCAGAAAGAGCAACACAAACAGTCTTTTCAACCACATTATAATCATTATTTCTGTGTTACAGACATTTAAATAATAGAAGTACTGGGATAAAAGTTTATAGTTTGGGTATAAACACTTATTGTCTACAGTAGCGATCAAAACCAAAGTATTTTAACGCGTGTATCTATTGTAACGCTTATCATCTTCCGCCAGGAGGTGGCGACAACTGCCCGTTTAAAAAAAAAAAAGTATGTCATTGAATCATTCATTCAGGAAATTTTAATAGTCAAACAAGTCTTAATGAAGTGAGACACTGTCTCCTTTATTGAATGCTTTTTTTTATTTATTTTGTTTAAATGAATATATGTTTTTAAAAGACTTAAGCAATGAACAGTTTGTCAGAACCACTACTAAATTGTTATTTTGTTTAGTTTTCTAATCTTTTTTCTCCAGAATCGTGAGAGAATCGTAATCTCCCATTTATAAAAAACAACTAGGATTCTCAATTTATCCAGAATCATGAAGCTCTTGTTTAAATGTTGTTTATTACTGCATATTATTCATTAAAACTTAAGTTTAATTTCATAAAGTTCAAAATGCACCTTACTTTTTTTTGCATTTTTTGTTTTTTTTAGTTGAATAACAGACTATTTTCCCTATATATTTCATCATTGAGGATTTCTTAAGAAAAGTTTATAAATCTCATCTCGCCTCGTTCTCGTGAACCCAATCTCGTGCCTCGTCTCGTCTCATGGGATTAGTGTCTCGTCACACCCCTACTAAATGGCTAAATGGCTAAATCTAAATGCAAATGTTTAACTTTTTTTTTTTGATAAATGTTTATCTAGAGAGTCCAGGCAATTTTACTGCAGTGGTTTTATTGATTTTGAGTTAAACACCTAGAACTAGTTCCCAAAAGTAGGTTTTTTAAATAATATGAAATATTTAAAAAACAGTTGGTTTGACATTAATGGTCCAAGAGTCAAAGTTGTTCATCATTAGGAGATCTATCAAATGATATGAAGATCTAGTGTTTGTGTGAATATATGAGCATTTATTTAGCCATTTGAAGCCATTTACCATACACAGCTTGTGTTTTTGAAGCCTTTTTAACTCTTATAGCGCCACCTATGGTCCGATCTTCGCGAAACTTTGCATGCTTGTTAAGAATCATCTGACACATGTTTTCACCAATTTTCGTAACGTTTTGAGTTTTTGTTTAGTTTTGATAGGCTTTTGGGTATATGTGGCCACGCCCCTGTTGTAAATGACCCTGTTATAGCTAACCGAAGGACAAAATTCAACATTTTTTTGATAATTATTGATCTAGAGAGTCCAGAGAATATTACTGCAGTAGTTTGATCGAGATTAAGCAAAAAACCTAGGACTAGTTTGCAAAAGTAGGTTTTTAACATATTTGTGAATAATTAATGAACGGTTTGATTGACAGCAATGGTTCTTGAGGCAAAGGTGTTCATCATGAGGAGATCTATCAAATGATATGAAGATCTAGTGTTTGTGTGAATATTTGAGCATGTATTTAGCCATTTGAAGCCATTTACCATACACACCTTGTGTTTTTGAAGCCTTTTTAACTGTTATAGCGCCACCTATGGTCCGATCTTCACGAAACTTTGCATGCTTGTTAAGAGTCATCTGACACATGTTTTCTCCAACTTTTGTAAAGTTTTGAGTGTTTGTTTAGGTTTGATAGGATTTTGGGTATATGTGACCACGCCCCTTTTCTAAATGACCCCGTTATAGCTAACCAAAGGACAAAATTCCACATTTTTTTGATAATTATTGATCTAGAGAGTCTGGAGAACTGCGCTGCAGTGGTTTGATCGAGATTGAGCAAAAAACCTAGGACTAGTTCGCAAAAGTAGGTTCTTCACATATTTGTGAATAATTAATGAACGGTTTGATTGACAGCAATGGTTCTTGAGGCAAAGTTGTTCATCATGAGGAGATCTATCAAATGATATGCATATTGTGTGGATGTGTGAAACACCACGTGATTACAGAGCCATAAAACTCGTTAGCGCCAACTAGTGACCGATTTCTTTCAAAATTCTTACAGACGTTTAGGGCCATGAGTCGAACATGCCCAGTGAGTTTCATTCCGATTGACCTTCGTTAACCTTGTCTAATAGGTGCTCAAACTTCATTGGCCGATGGCGGCCATGTTTTTTGAGATACGCCATTGTCCTTATAGACCCTTATGGCACATTGGACAGAGACACTGCATACCAATTTTCAGGTCGATCGGACCAACGATTGTATAGTTATAGTCATTTTTATGTTTTTTCAGGCTTATAGCGCCACCAAGTGGCAGAGCTGTGCAATTTTTTTGATTTGACCAAAGATTGAGCTTATACACATGTGTACCGAGTTTGGTGAAGATATCTCATTTGGTTCATGAGTTATAGCCATTTTAGTAAAGATGGCCCTCCACCTGACAAACTTTTTGGGGCCCCTTCGCAGCGATGTGTCAAAATTTAACATTTTTTTGATAATTATTGATATTCACTGTCCAGAGAACATTTCTGCACTGGTTTGGTTCCGATCGGGCGAAAAACCTAGGACTAGTTCGCAAAAGTAGGTTTCAGATATAACGCCATTTTGCGGAAAAACGGTACGTCCCAGACCACAAATCGCGCCTGTGCACTTTTGTGCGTATTGACCCAAGGATTGCAACGATGTAAAGTTTCTGAGTCTACGACAAAAATTGTACGAGCTACGGCCAAAAATGTAAAAAAAGTTCATTTTTTGCGCTGTAGCGCCACCTTTAGGCCGATTTGGGCGAGACTTTGTATCTGAGTAGCGAGCAAGACTACTACGATCTGACCAAGTTTCAGCTCTCTAGGCCTTACGGTTTGGGCTGCACGATCAGTTTTACCGGAGAAGAATAATAATAATAATAAAAATCCTTACAATTACAATAGGGTTTCAGTGCTACGCACTCGAACCCCTAAAAATCACCTATCACTGGAATTCATGTGACACTAAATGCTGCATCACATTCACATGGACAAAATGATAAACTAGTTAAACAAAACAAGATTGTGAGAAAGAAGTGAGGAAGATCATAGAGACACCACCTTAGTCTCTTACTGTACTTTTATGCATACCCTCATTCCAGTAAGTAAGTAAGAGGTTAAGTGAGGGTGCTTGCGCTTTTTAGCTTTTAAAGGTCTCATAACACACTTTTTTTCCCAATTCAAGATCTCTGAGATCTTGTCAGGAACAATACACCTACTGCAGTGACAACGCCACTGCTTTTTGCTCAATGTAATTTTGTTTTGTTTGATGCTTGATTTATCGGGGGTTCCCACATTTGTACACATGCACACTCTTCAAAAACGGTGCTTCTAAAACATATAGATAATAAAACATAGATTTAAACATGTCCACAAGAACACAAGTATAGAGAAGAACAAATATTGACTAACACCCCGTGACTCTTAGAAATATGTTGTTTTAACTGCTGTGTCTTTAGGATTTTTGTTCAAACACCCACTTTGAAACAGTATCTGTGGTTACTGTCACGGGTGCGGAGCAAAGCGACAGACACAGTGGGCGTGACGTCAGGCCTCGGAGAGGCTTTTATTAAACAATAAACAGAAAGTGTCCAAAAAGGGGGGAAGTGTCCAAAATAAACAGGGGGATCTGGTGTCCTCGACGTGACGGGGTTCCGTGAAGGTGGGGTAGTGTTCCGAAGGGAAGGGTCCAGGTAAGGGGCGGAGTCCGGCGGCCGCACGCGCTCCCCGCTCAGGTCCGGGGTGCGAGGGGCGGCGGCTTCTCTAGCGGCATCGTCCTCCTCCACCTCTGCGGCACTTCTGGGGGATAAAACGGCCCGGCAACCTGGCCCGTCAGCCGTCACGGGTGCGGTCCTCATCCGGACCCGCGGGGTCCGGCGGCTCGTCCTACGGCGGCGCTGGTTCCCTCTTCACCCCTTCCTGGACCCACGAGGACACCAGCGTGCATGCACGGGGAAGAGACCGGTCTCCTGAGGAGAGGCGCGCTCGGCATTTTAACAGCGGCGGTGATGAGGCTTCATTCACATCAGGTGTGCCTCATCACACGCCGCCAGACCTGGATGTTTCAGCGCCCCTCCTCCTCCCACACGCCCACTCCCGTCGGGAGCCTGGTGAAGGGCGGCGATTACCGACGGGGTGAAGCTGATAGTTAGGGGGGAGGCAGCCGACTCGTCACATTACTTACATGCTGTGAGTTTTCTGTTGGGTCCAGTATAGTTTTTCCCTCAGTGCAGCACTACCCATACTTCATTGACAGGCAAATATTGTGACAGAATCACAAAGCGATCCTGAAAGGTGTCACAGAAACTGTTGAGATCAGACCAACTTCAACTTTAAGATCCTTCAGAGAATGTGACAGTTGTTAAACACACACAGGAACAGTATCAAATGAACTTCCCACTTTGTAAATAGACAGGCAGAAAAATTCTTGTGTGCATACAGTATCTTTCTCATTATAACTTATCATTAGAGAAGAGTTGTGTTTTATTTGCATATGAAGGTGGGTTTGACATGTTGGCAGTAGTTCATCTGGCACAAACAATAGTACCTTACTTTTCTGATTCTTTGTTTTAATGGGCTTTTTTTCATTGTATCTCACCTTTTGACATTTGTGATGTTTTTGAGTGGTATTGAATGATTTTTTCTGTCTTAAACACTTACGATTAACCTTCATTATCAAGAAATCAACAGCCATATCTTATGGGTACAATGCGTCTGCACAGACAGTCACCAAAGAGCAAACACAGATAAGCACTGAACCATTTTCTAAATCTGTTTCACCAATATACTATTATTACAGTTTCAAATGGTGGTGCTCTTGGTTTTGTTTGAAGATGCTTAGCACCTAGCATTTAGCGAATTCCTGAGCTATGATAATACTCAGTCCTTACAAAGTACCATCCATTTTTTTCCAAGTATTTGTCTCTGTGTTTTTCACTCCCAGGTGTCTTTTTTACATACTCCAGATTCTATTAATGAATTATGAAATATTTAAAAACTCACATGCTAGTAATTAATTGCATTTCATATTTACTTGCAGCTAATCTGTCAGGTATTAAATTAGGGACGAGGTGAGGACTCAAACACAGGGTGCAATGGGCTCTTTATTAATAATAACAGAATTATAGATAACAGTAATAATATAATTAAACTGTGAACCTGCTGTTTGATATACACACCCAAACTTAAGGTGGCAGTAATGCACCAATAAACTGATTTCCAACCGCCATTAAAAAAAAAGAACAAGAAGAGAAAGAAATGAACCAATAATGGGTTAACAAGGAGGGTGGGGTCAAGAATAATCCACAGGGCAGCACCTGGCACATAAAAAAAATCACACAAAAACAGCACACAAGAGTATGAGGGCTCTGTCACCAAACTAAGAATAAACATGAATAAACCAGACTGAAGTGACAGAACCCTGACATAAACAGATGTATAAAAGCAGCATCACTCTCTCAATAGTGCCGATGGCCTAAATATTAGCACATATGCTTATTTATATTAATTCACATTAATCGCAAATTTCTTCATGCTCATGCGCTAGATATCAATTCTTTTTTCAATCAATTTATTGTTGTATTTTTGTTTTAACTTTGTACTTTGTTTTAGTACTTTATCTCTTTTATGTATGTACAATCAAATATCTTTAATTTATTTCCAGTTTAATAATATTTAGCAATGTTAATCAAATGTACATTAGAAATTGGGTGCTTGGATAATGTTTACATATAAGTAACCTCTGTCCTTGTTGGTCAAACCCCTCTGAGCGACTTATTTAAAAGCAACATATTATAGCCTATGGCTCTAAAGACTTCATATAAAAGATCACTGTTCAAACATGTGCAAACTAGTGCCGTTTTTTTTTTTTTTTTTAAACTATGCAACACCCAGCCCTACATGGACTTTTTTGTTAAACATAAGAATTGTTTGAGGTTTTGTAGCTATTTTTTAACAACAGCAAAAGTGTGAGATTTACCAGCCAAACATGTGAAAAAAAAACAAAAAAAAAACATTGAGCCAAATATGGTATTAGCATTAGCTCTATTAGTGACAAATGAATACACTGAAATCAAATACTAAATGTTAAAGAAACCAAACTAGACATGCAATAGTTCAACTCTACATACTACATGAAAAATAAAATAAAATCGCCTACCTACCACTGGAATCCGTGCACCCCTAAATGCTGCATCAGATTCACATGGAAAAATGTTAAACTAGTTAAACAAAATAAGAAGTCATTGCACACTTCATTCCAGTCTGTAGTGATCACAGAAAGACCACCTTAGCCTTCTACTGTACAAATTGCCCCTCCCTTACAACCATAAAAGGACATACATTTACCTTTTGCAATTCATCTCTGTCAGGCTCTGCTTGAGCTTTTTAGCTTTTAAATGTATCATAACATAGACTTTTTCAACATTTTTTTTATTATTATTTTATACATGAACACTCTACAAAAGCTGTGCAGCTTAAGATAATTATAAAACAAGGGCATAGAATTGTCTCTACCAATATCCAGCAACTGTCAAATTGTCCCTAGCAATAATTTTGATCAAACAATGAAATGTATGTTTGTAATTTCAGACACATCTGAAACATTTCATACCATTCATTTTACCTAAGAAGAGCCTCCATCTATGAATTTGCAGTGTTTCCATCCAGATTTTTTTATGTACATTTTGCATTTATAAATATATGCATACATGCATAAAAACAAAGAGATAAAAACATGACTGTTACGTTATGTTGTTAATTTATATGGATGTAATTTTCATAGTGTTTATACTGTTGAAATGAATGTTTTCTAAAATGGATTGACATTGCCCTTAAAAATTATATATTCTAAAAGTTTGTACTGATGGGTTACTTTTAAAACTGAAACTAAAATGTAATTTTGTATGTATGTATGTATGTATGTATGTATTTAAAAGTATGTTTGCTGTTAAATATTAACAAGGTCCTAGTCAGGAATATTTAATTTCGTCCCAACTGACAGGGGCGAAAATAACAATGTGCAACTTATGTTTAAAGTGAAATTTATTTATTCTTCAGAAATAATACATTTCACCCCCTCTCTCCCCTACTACATTTATTTATTTGTTTGGTCAGTGTTGTTGTGGGTTTTGGTTCTTTTGCTGTTGTAATCTGTTAGGACCTTTTAAAATAATGGAAATCGTTTGGATAAGTGATATGGACATTTTTAAGTGGGCAAGACCTGCCTGGAACTACTTTAACTACTTTCCCTAAAATTTTCCCTAATTTATTTTAATTATTTATTTAATTTATTATTTAATTTAATTAATTACTTAATTCATTAATTCATTCATTCATTCTGTTATTTAAATGCATCATCCAGGTATTTAAAGTACACTTTTTATTTTTGGAACTTTTCAGTGTGAAGGCACTACTCAGACTATTTATACTACAAAATGTCATTGAATAGTACATAAGTATGCGATTTGGGACACACCTACAGAATGTACTGCATCTTAGCTTGCTTATTGTGCCCAAGAGCATGATCTTTTGAAGTCCATGTCTCACTACCAAGAAACTAGTCTTCAAACCATAGGTTGAGAGCTGTAGTTCCAAACTAGAGGTCGACTGATATAAGTTTTTCTCTGGCCGATGCCGATATTTAGAAATCAGGGCAGCCGATGGCTGATATATGATGCCAGTTTTTTTTTTTTTGGCTGAAGTGCGATCTTGACGCATCAGTGAATGGTGAGATACTTTCCTAAATAAAATGATCTTGCTAAAAGAATTGCTTGAAAATGTATCATGTCTGTTCCACCTGTATCGTCTCAGTGATGATGTACGCAGGCGCAGTACAAATGAAGATTAAAAATCATAAAAATCCCATAGACTTACATGGAATGTTCATGAGCCGAGACCACTGATCTGTAATAGAGAACTGGATTGCTCATGACCTCATAGAAGTGAAGCCACTGCGCCGCCATATTGCTATTCCCTAGTATTCGCAAATATTCTATTGAATGAATAGGAAATTATATGATTTTAATGAGAAAACATCACCTAACTGTCACAAATCCACCAACCTCCATCACCCTGTCTGTCACTCGATCAGTTTTCTCCACGCACTACATTTACCAGAATCCCTCCAGGCTCACATCTACCTCACCAGCCACGCCAGCCTCACACACCTGCTTACAATCTCCTGATTGCCCACACCTGCATCTACTTACCTGCACGCTATAAATATCTTCCTGCTTCCTGCTTCCCACAATTTTCGCTCCTTTGTTGTCATGGACAGAATCCTATAAGGACTGTTTATTCTTTGTTGAACGTACTGCTGCTTGTTTATGTTTGGGAATCATCTTCAGTTTAAATTCAATGAATGAAGCATCATACTTAAACCCTTTGTCTGCCTCCTGACCAGTGTTGTGACAGAAGACCAGCCCTTTAAAATAGAAGGAGATGTTAAGCACTATGGGTGACACTTTTTACTCCCTCGTTCAGGATGGCCGGCCAATGGTGGACTATGTGCTGGAGTACCGAGAACTGGCCAAAACTTTTTCACTGGGTGATTCAGCACTGAAAGCTTGGTTTTTGGGAGGTGGATGATCGGTGGTACTCTAGAATGCCCCAGTACCTTCTCACGGGCTCCCTCACGGAGTTCATGTATTATGCCCTGCAGTTGAGTCAATCTATTCCAACTGGTCCTTCGTCTGGGTCATCACCCATCATGGCTACCAGTCGCCAGTCTTCACCTAACATGGCCACCAGTCCTGAGTCATCACCCATTATAGTCGCTGAGCTCCAGTTACCACCCATCATGGTCGTTGATCGCCAGTTATCACCTGTCATAGTGGTCAGTGGTCTTGCCAATCTCCCATCATCACCCATCATGGCTGCTAGTCATCAGTCCTCGCCCAGCATGGCCGCCGCCACACAAATCTTTCCTTGCCATAACTACTCGTTCAGAGTCCGAATTCAAGATAACTACCAAGCCCTCAAGCACGCTGGCTATTCAGCACTCAAGCTCGCCGGCTGGCAAACACTCAAAACCGCCGACCATCCCGCACTCAAACACTCAAACACTGAAAACAGTCAGGGAGAGAAAGAGCTATAATAACATAATTTTGAATACATTGACTATTAGAATAATACTTTACAGTTAAGCTACCTTTGTTAAAATTCATTAGGTAAGCTGACCTAACAGTATTACAGCACATATTAATCTAGGTCAATAATTATTTATAAATGATAACTGAACTAATACATGTTTAGTATGTTAACATTATTTACTAAATAGTTTTCAATTCACTTATTTTTTGAGGCTGGTTATTTGTCACCTATGTAACTTTGCAAATCTTTGCTTGAACTCTGGCAGCGCGAGTGATGATATTTCACAGAAACACAAATATAGAGAAGAATGCATATTGAGAAACAGCCCATGACTCTTAGAGTTAAGAAGTTGTTTTAACTGCTGTCTTTAAAATTTATTTTAAACTTAACTACCAACTTAACTTCACTTAACTTAGCCATAGGATCCTCAGGTTACTTCGACTGAAGCGACGATTAAGTCATGCAGCGACGTGGCACGGCCAGTAACGCAGTACTCGTTCCCGTATCTCAGGGAACCGAGGTTACGACAGTAACCGAGTACGTTCCCTTTCAATACTACACTCGTACTGCGTCGCTTAGACGCTATGAGAACCGTTCCATACACGCCGTGCCATGGTAGAGGAACGACTCATAGACTTCTGCCCAAGCACCTAGCGGGGCCTAAGTGCAGCGAAATCAATACAGTCTGCAGGCGCAGCCTGAAGTCGCTCCCCTGTTACTCACTCATGCAGAAAGGACCCTCGCCTGCAGGGCAGGGACGTCCAGGTTGTAGAACCTAGTGAAGGTGGACGGCGAGGCCCAGCCGGCCGCCGCACAAATTTCTGCAATGGATACACCACTAGACCACGCCCAAGAGGAGGCCATGCCTCTGGTCGAGTGGGCACGTACTCCGATGAGACATTGCAGGCCCAAGGAGGAGTAAGCTAACGTAATAGCATCGACTATCCATCTAGAGAGTCTTTGCTTTGTGACCGGATGCCCCACATTGCGGCCACCGAAGCAAACAAAGAGCTGTTCCGACTGCCTAAAGGAGGCGGACCGCTCAATGTACATCCTTATTGCCCTGACTGGGCAGAGCAGATTCAACTCCTGATCCTCCTCTGAGGGAGGGAGTGCAGAAAGCGTAATCACCTGTGCCCGAAAGGGAGTAGAGGGCACTTTAGGCACATATCCATGTCTCGGTTTCAGGATGACTTTGGAGTCGCCTGGTCCGAACTGAAGACAGGAGGGGCTCACAGAGAGTGCCTGGAAATCTCCCATACGCTTGACTGACGCTAAAGCCAACAACAGGGCGGCTTTAAACGTCAGGGGTTGAAGGTCTGAACTTGATAACGGTTCGAAAGGAGAACCTTTCAGCGCCCTCAAGACCGTTGAGAGGTCCCAAGTAGGGATAGTGTGGGGACGAGGAGGATTCAACCTCCTGGATCCCTTCAAGAATCGAACAACCAAGTTGTTCCTGCCTACTGACTGGCCCGCTATCGGGGCATGAGAAGCCGCTATAGCAGCCACATAGACCTTAAGCGTGGAAGGGGAGCGTCCCTTATCCAACAGCTCTTGAAGAAAAGACAATATCACTGAAATGTCACAGGAGATTGAGTCTTCGCCACGGGTAGAACACCAGGCGGAGAAGACCGACCACTTAAGAGCGTAGAGGCGTCTTGTAGACGGAGCTCTAGCTTGAGAGATTGTGTTCAGAACACTCTCTGAGAGATTCACAGGCTCCCTGTCCAGGCACCAGAGGTGCAGGGCCCACAGCTTGGGCTGGGGGTGCCATATTGTCCCGTCCGCCTGAGAGAGGAGGTCCCGTCTCAGGGGAATGGGCCAGGGGGCTGCTACAAGCAGCTGGCACAGTTCTGAGAACCAATGCTGGTTTCTCCAGAGAGGGGCCACCAGAAGGAGCCTGTGTTTCTGTTCCCTGACTCGCTTGAGTACTTGAGGAATCAAGGATGTCGGGGGAAAAGCATACAGGAGGAGGTTGGGCCAATCGTGGGCCAACGCATCCCTGTCCTTCGAATAATACATTGGGCAATGACAACTGTCTTCTGAGGCGAAGAGGTCGACGTCTGCCTTGCCAAAGACCTCCCAGATCTTCTGGACCACCTGCGGATGAAGCGTCCATTCCCCAGAAGGGACGTTGCTTCACGATAACATATCCGCACCTCGGTTCAGTCTGCCTGGTACGTGTGTTGCCCTCAGTGAACACAGGTTGAGCTGAGCCCACTCCAGAAGGCCCTTCACTAGAGTGAAGAGGCGCTTGGAGGAAAGTCCCCCCTGGCGATTTATATAGGACACCACAGTCATGCTGTCTGAGCGGACCAGCACATGGTGCCCCTTCAGATCTGTCAAGAAGAAATGAAGGGCTCGACACACTGCCAGCATCTCTAGGCAGTTGATGTGAATCCCCGCCTCTGCTTTCGTCCACAGGCCGAAAGCTGGATTGCCATCGCACAGAGCTCCCCAACCTGTGTTGGAAGCGTCTGTCGTGACCACCTTCCTTCTGCAGACCATACCCAGGGGCACGCCTCTCTCCATCCATTGCGAGTTCTTCCAGGGGATCAGGGCTTCTACACAGGCCGCGAGCCGACGTATTGCCAGAGCCCGCTCTGGCACGACTATTGCTCTCATGTGAGTTAAGTCGAAAACTGCTCCCAGAAACGAGATTCGTCGGCTGGGATGCAGTGCGCTCTTGGCCAAATTGACCTTTAGTCCTAGGCAGTCCAAGTGGCTGAGAAGAAGTGCTCTGTGGGATAACAGCTCTGCCTCTGACTGGGCCAGAACGAGCCAGTCGTCGAGGTAATTGAGGATGCGGATTCCCTTCTGCCTCAGAGGGGAAAGAGCCGCGTCCATGCACTTGGTAAATGTACAGGGAGCCAGGGACAAGCCGAAGGGCAGGACCGTGTATTGATAAGCCACTCCCTCGAAGGCGAATCTCAAGAATCGTCTGTGATGGGGGGCTATCTGGATGTGAAAGTAAGCGTCCTTCAGATCCAGAGAAAAGAACCAGTCCCCTGGGCGTATGTGCGAGAGGATCTGCTTCAATGTGATCATCTTGAATGGCCGTTTCATGAGGGCCCGATTCAAGTGTCTCAAATCGAGGATGGGTCGCAGACCTCCATCCTTCTTGGGGACGAGGAAATAACGGCTGTAGAATCCTGACTCGCTCTGGGCTGGATGGACTACCTCCACGGCACCCTTTTCCAGCAATATCATCACCTCGGAGCGCAGGACGTGTGCGTCCTTGCTTACCACTAAGGTGGGGACCACGCCGCTGAAGCGCGGGGGTCTTCGAGCGAATTGGAGTGAATAGCCTCGTTTTATTATCCCCATAACCCATTCTGACACTCCAGGGATGGCCTGCCAGGCCTCTGCCCGGGCGGCCAGAGGTAGGATTGGTTCGGGTGGCTGGCCATTGTGGCGAGACACCCTTTATCGATGGAAGAGGAAATTTGCTCTCTTTTTGAAAATGTTTGTGTTTTATTTTGTTTGCTATAACAGCGACTGATTGTGTGGGCGCAACTTGAACAGGCCCAGTGTTCACAACAGGTTTCACACAAAACAATTCGACCTCGGCACCCGGAACTCTGCGGGGTGCTTGGAGGCATAACAGAGGCCTTTTGGGGGTTGGTCCGGCCAGCGCGAGACTTTGCTCCCTCCTCTTCCTGTCCCTTAGATCAGGACGATGGTGGAGGCGCCGGCTCCAGCACCAGCTTGGGCCGGGGTCCCTGACGCTTTGGAAAGGGGTAGCGTCTGGCCGAGCGGGAGCGTTGTCTAGGCTCCGGCTTGGCTGGCTGAGCTGAAGCAGTGGCGGCAGCGGCTGGAGCAGGTTTCACAGGCTGCTGAGGCGGCGTAGACTTGGGGCGGCCGGAAGCAGTTGCGGAGCTGGAGCGTTTCGGCAGGAAGTGTCGCATGGCTTGGGACGTCTTTTGTGCCACAGAGAAACGCTCCACGAAACCTTCGACAGCAGGTCCGAACAGGCCCGTGGGAGAAACCGGGGCATCAAGGAAGGGGACCTTATCCGCATCCTTGATTTCCGTCAGCGTGAGCCATAGGTGGCGTTCGAGCACGACCAAACTGGCCATGGACCTGCCAATTGCCTGGGCTGTGGCCTTAGTAGCGCGCAGTGCCAGGTCCGTTGCGCTTCGCAACTCCGCCAGAGTGGTAGGGTCCAGGGCAGACTTGTCTGCTTCAGCAAGAAGTTTGACCTGGAACACTTGTAGGATTGCCATGGAGTGCAGTGCTGAGGCAGCCTGTCCAGCCGACGTATAGGCACGTCCAGCGAGGGCCGAAGTCATCCTGCATGGCTTGGATGGGTGTGAGGCTTTAGCCTTCCAGCCAATGGCAGTGGGCGGGCAAAGATGGGCGGCCACCGACTCATCCAAGGGAGGCAACCTTTCGTAACCTTTGTCTTCGGTGCCGTCGACAGTCGTGAGAGTGGAGGAAGACGAAGTACGCAGGCGCGCCGAGTAGGGGGCGCGCCATGACTTGGTGAGTTCCTCGTGGACTTCTGGAAGGAACAGGGAAGCCCGTTGGCGAGGGGCCTGACGGCGCCCCGGCAGGTACCATTCGTCCAGGAGGCTGCGCGAGGGCTCCTCCGGAGGAGACCACTCCAGACCCAGCTCATCCACAGCTCTGGTCAAGACGCGGACAAGTTCGGCGTCCATGCCAGCTCCAGTCCTGGGACCGCTGGTGTCAGCAGACGGCAGGGGGGCGGGGTCGTCGACAGAGCCCGACAGCTCCTCTGCGTCTGAAGCAGCCAGTGACATGCTGTCCAGCATGTCATCCTCACTCCCGCCGAAGGAGACCAGATCACTCGCAGCTGCAGAGGGACACAAGTCTGGGCGGGCAAAGAGAACAGGAGAACCCCCTCTTTGTGGAGAAGGTGAGGCACGCGGGGGCTGGGCCGACGTGAGCTCACTCAACTCCGAGCGCTTAGATCCTCTGCCCCGCTGTTTCTTCTTCGCAGGCTCCTGTGAAGAAGGAAACGGGAGGGCGCGAGGGGCGGAGTCACGTTCTGAAAAGAACGCTATCCGCGAGCGCAGAGAGGCGAGACTCATATCCTCGCAATGAGGACATTCCGTCTCGTTGAGCGCGGCTTCCGCGTGGGATTTCCCCAAGCAGGAAACGCACTCGCCGTGACCGTCAGCGGCATGCAAGGGAGCCTTGCACGAGTGACAGAAACGGCGCGGCATTTGCAACAACGCCATCAAAATTTGCTCTTTTCTAAAAGCTCTTTTAGATCGCCGGATGGCGGCAGGGGAGAGAGATCGCGCTGCAGCTGGCGTCAACCAGGAGAAGGCGGCGAGTCAGCCGAGCAGAGAATCCCAATCCGCTGCGAGGCTTTTCTCCGGCGAGGGCTTCTGTCTCGGAAAAGCGAAGAAAGTCGTCGCTGAAGGAGAAGAAATCTGAGGATCCTGTGGCGAAACAGCCGCTTATATAGCCGTACGGCCCCGCCCCTTCTGGCGGGCTTCGTTGCCATAGGCTCGTGCAGCACCACTGCCGAGGCATTGGTTCGTTTCGTTTCTCTGCACGATCCAATGTCCGAGCAGTTTCACTGCGTTATTAAAAAAGGCTTCAGTCAAGGAGAAAAAAGGACTTTTTCCCATAGCGTCTAAGCGACGCAGTACGAGTGTAGTATCGAAAGGGAACCTGCTGTTTGATACAGTCTCCCAAACAGAAGGTGGCAGTAATGCACCAATAAGCTGGATACAAACCGGCATTAAAAAAGAGGAAGAATAGACAGAAATGAACCAATAATGGGTTAATAAGGACGTGGGGACAAGAATAATAGACAGGGGAGCACATGACACATCACACAGGAGTATCAGTGCTCTGCCACCAAACTAAGAAAAACCAAACTGAAGTGACAGAACCCTGACATGAACAGATGTATAAAGGCAGTATCACTCTCTCAATAGTGACAATGGCTTAAATATCAGCACATTTTAAGCCTTTTACTTAAACATATATGTTGTGAGATATTTAATGTGTGATATCTGTGTTAGGTTTAAATCAAAATTCATACCCCATTTTGCTGTATGACATAATGTATGTAGCAGCCTTCTTTATAATATATACTGCACTCTTTGGATAATGACAAGCCAGCTAAGTTTATTTCTGCCCCCTACTGAAGTGACAGTGTTAGACTGTAGCTATGTGATATTTGATACCTATAATCAAGTCAGGAATCTTGGTGCGATTCTGGACTCAGACCTTAGTTTCAGTAGTCATGTCAAAGCAGTAACTAAATCAGCATACTATCATCTCAAAAAATATTGCAAGAATTAGATGTTTTGTTTCCATTCAAGACTTGGAGAAACTTGTTCATGCCTTTATCACAAGCAGGGTGGACTATTGTAATGGTCTCCTCACTGGCCTTCCCAAGAAGACCATTAGACAGCTGCAGCTCATCCAGAATGCTGCTGCCAGGATTCTGACTAGAAGGAAGGCATCCTGGACTCCTGGACTCTAAGGCTGGAGGCAGAGACAAGGGATACTCCAGCCGTAACGTCGATTGAGACTGGCAGACTAGTGGCGAACCCACCACACAGATGGAGGACTAAGGGTGAGCGGTCTACTAATTCATCACTGTTTATTGAGCATGTTAGAGCAGGGGCTGGAAATATTGAATATTTAGTCACATTAATAGGCATAATAAAATGAGCATTTCTAGAATTTTGGTGTTTAAACATCCAAAAACCCAAATAAGCAGCTCATTTTTGTATGACTGGCAATTGTTTAAAATCGATTATAGCCTCAAAATAGCGTCGCCTATTTTTATTTCCACTTTTTTCACTGTTGTTTTATAGTGACGCTCTTAGGCCACGTTCACACCGGTGTGGAAGCTTGCAGGAAGCTGCCTCAAAAAAAAAAACAGAACATTGTCTAAAAGCTGCTATGTGACAATGTGTACAAAAAATCAAAAAACAGAACTGTGTTTTATAAGCTGTTAACCCAAAAGTATGAGCGTTGACACAAACAGGTGTGAATGTCAGGGTATTTCACATTGGGCCATTCAGTTGGATAATTTCTCCAACAAAAGGAAAGTAAGGAAAAGGAACAGTGACGTAGACCAATAAAATTTAATTGGTGAATTTTTTTGCCGTACCATGCACCAGTGGAATCTTCAAGAAACAGCTTGTTTTTTTCTGAAGTAATCAACACCACCACTATTGATGTCAGGTGGGAAAATTAACCTGGTGTTTAATCTGGAAGTTGATTGCTTGCACCTGAGAAAGTTTATAAATTTATATCTAATATAATTTTATAATATATTTAATATATAATATATTATTATAATTTTAGGGTCAGATGCAGGTGTACATACAACTTTCTATTTCGTACTGAAATGTTTGTCAGTTTTATGGAAATAAATAAGATGAACAGAATAAGACGTGTGAAACTGAAAAGTAAATTAGGTTCAAGTGTACATTTGTTCATTGTGTTTCGTGTTCATGTTCAAGTTTAAACCACCTATTACGTGCAAGTGCAAATGTGAATGTGTCATCTATCAAGTGACCAAACCAGTGGAAAACTTCATTTGCACGAAACCATGCTGTCTGTCTGTAAACCACAAACAAAAGCTGTACAGAAGTTACACATTTCAATATGTACAAAACAAACAAACAAACAAAACAAAAAAACATTATCAGTAAATTTATTGAGGTTTGTGTCTTTGATTTCCAGTAGTATGTCAAATAATAAAACATAAAACTGCAGAACTACCAGAAAATTCCATGATTTTATAAAATGGTTGGGTAACGCTTTAGATTACAACCCGCAAAGAACTACGTAAGTAAACTGAATTTACGGTGTATGTTTCTGTAATTATAGTGTACCTATAAAGAACGTACATGTAGGTATAAGGGAACAATATGTTATATTTGGGTAATAAGGGGATAACAAACCAGATATTCAACCTGCAAAGAACTACATAAGTATACTGAATTTACGGTGTATGTTTCTGTAATTATAGTGTACCTATTAAACAACGTACATGTAGGTATACAGGAACAATATGTTACGTTTTGGTAATAGAGAGTAACAACCAGATATACAACCTGCAAAGAACTGCGTAAGTAAACAAGTTACGGTGAATGTTTCGTATTTATATTGTACCTACGTGTAAGTATAAGGGAACAATAGGTTACGTTTGGGTAATAAGGGGGTAGCAAACAGATATCCTACAAATAATTTATAATGGATTAATTTAAAAAACTTAACAGGTACCTGTTCTATTAAATCGTAAGTTTGGTGTATCTATACGTAAGCTTTTTAAAATTACTGGGAAATTATACTCTTGTTCCATGTAGTTACAGGGTAAGTGTGCCCTCTGCGGGCTGTAAATTAAAGTGGCGATTGTTCCCCTCTTGTTCAACGAAGTTACAGGGTAGGTATACAATATAACAACGCAATACATATAACAACGCAACGTAAAATGTGGTTCTACAAAATGTACATTTATTTACATTTTTACAGACACTAAATGTACAATACTGACATATTTACATCATCTAAACATTTAACGTTTACTTAATATGAAATTATAACATTTCATTCTGTTCTGTGTGATTTCTGTTGCCAGCTCGTTTCCAAGAATAGGTCTACATAATGTTATCATGACTACACGTTAAACCCTTAAAATAAATAATATTTCTGCAATCGTTTATTCATTCAGGTAATATTAACTTCGTTTGCCGTGGTGGAACACAAAGGCGTTTTCTCTAACATGCTGTGACTAACAATAGAACCATAAAATACACCGAACACGCATCATAATTACAATTTAAACAATTTTATTTGTGTGCTGTAACCCAGATCTTCAGAATCCATACGATTTGCGAGGACCAGAACCAAATTCAAGGCTTTGTCCGGCGATCTTCATCTCCATCTCTAGCAGCGAGTCCAGCAGCAACAGCCATAAACCCGTGCTAAAGTGTATTTTGCGACAGGAAAATCGGACGTTCATTGGCTCTCGCCTGCATTCGTCACAGATTACGACCAAAGAGTATAGAAGTACCAAGAGGCGAAACTCAATAGAACGCTCCATAGCAACAGTTCCGCCCATGACATAACTGTGCTGCCGCCATTTTGGACTGACACCTACACAAAACGCCGTAGAATAATACGAGCCAGTCGCGCTTGCCCAACTTACAATGACTTATGTAAAGTTTGTATATATATGTATTTATATCTAAATTAAATATTATAGACAGGTCCCCTTCACCAATTGACTAGACTGTTTCATACTGCTTACTGTTTACCAAGTAAACCGATACAATTACTGCAAACCGTTTACTTACCCATATCTATGTTCTATTGTATTTTTTTCCTTGTTAAGTTAAAAACTTAATGTAGTGAAATAACCAGATTCGATGTTTGGTAGTGATAGAGTCAGACACACTTAAATTCATTTATTCACAATGTAATTTTTTTTTTTTTATTAAAAAATACATTTATAAAAAATGGTACACATTCATAAAAAACTGTTCAAATTTATCACAAAATATGAACACCTAGCAACCATTGTCTCAAGGACTCCAACTATTGTGAGGTCTCTGTAATTTGTCATGTATTAAGTGAACACTGAACTGAAAATAGTAATAGATCAAAATCAAATAAGCAACAGAGATCAAAACCACCACTGCACACTCTATAGGAACGATGCAGCCAATCCAAAGGTATATTATCAAGGGATGCATTTAGAAGATTTTGGACCCACCGGGCACATCTGCAAAAGATGGGGCATAACTTGAGCTTATAAAAATGTTAGGTATAAAACTACTACTACAAGTAAAATTCTCTTCTTTTACTTCTGAAAAAATATCTACTCGTCTCAGACAAGCGTTAATTTCGATTTACAGTTTTTTACAGACGCTAGGACACATTTCTCAATACAAAATGTCACTTTTGCAAAACTATTCACACAGTGAGCACAACAGAAGTCTATGTGGGCTAAACTGAGGATCAATTATCATTGTTTTGGCACAAAATGCAATCAATGACTACATCTCTCAAATTTCATGACTTCTTTTCTCACTCAGACACAACAACTGCCAAAACTCTTTGTACATGCAGGACATTTGCATTTTTTTGCAATATTTTATTGCTGTTGAATTTTTTATAGATTAGCATTACTATTGTATCTGTATCAGTAGATGATGTGTATACAAATTCTTGTATTTTGGAATTACCTAGTGCAAAAAAATAAAAATAAATAAACAACATAAAATATTGCCAAATTCTGCATCATGTCTGATTCATTCCAGTAACATATATTGCAGTTATAAACAATATTTATTGCAATTATGAACAGAGATGTGTCCTTGTTTTACACAAGAAAACACTGTGTAATGCTACATGTTGTTAGTGTTTTTTAGCTCAATGTTTTGTGGGTGACAAAGTGTGTTTGTCGGCTGTCAACCTTTGCTAGTGTTGTGGAAGAATGAGTTTATTTGAGACCTGAATAAAGTGTTTTGGTAGTTGTAGTGCATTCTGAATGTGAAATGAACTGCTTTGCCAAGCTGAAAGTCGGTTTGGAGAATTGTGTGAAGAGTTTTGCAAAAGTGACCTAAGTATTGAGAAATGTGTCCTAGCGTCTGTAAAAAAAAACTGTATTAACTGTACAGCTGAAATCAACCTGCATTTGGCGAGTTGGCGAATGTTAATGTCAAGCAGTCCTGCTAACAATTTAATATGTACTGTAAAATCAATTCATAGTTAAAATATTTCCCCTTGTTATTATTATTACCTTTGTGGATCACTTGGAAACCGGTGAAACGCAAAATCATGCCTGGTGGATTGATAATTGCTGCAATTTATTGCAGCACACTGCTTACGTTTCAGCCACTTGCTCGCTCGCATCTTCTACACACTTTTTGCAGGTGTCAGTCCAAAATGGCGGCAACGCCTCCGCAGCGCCATCTATAGACTGTTGCCCATATCAGTACAGAGTTTCGCCTCTTGGTACTTCTATACTCTTTGTTACGACATGCCGTGTTTCTGGTGAGATGTGTTGAAATGACGCGCGGGCGCCTTCGAGGAGTGGATCAAAACAATAATCTGGATAATATTTTCAGCGATTAACAATTTAAATTCTGCTCTCATCCTACTGCACCTCAAACCTACTGTATTCCGCCAGAGAGGACTGCGGCTGCAAACGCATCGTTATTTGGATTACTTTTTTTGTATGGCTGTTGACATTTTTGCAATAAATAAATGATTGTGATTGTACTTTCCTGTTTTTTATATTTTTATTACTGTTCAGTCATAGTTAACGTCAGGTTTAGAGGTAGAAGATTAGCGACTATAAAAAAATATTTTTAGATATATTTTCAGATTGTGTGTTTATGTATTGAACCTACCCTGTAACTTCCTTGAACAAGGGGGTAACAATCGCCACTTTAATTTACAGCCCGCAGATGGCACAATTACCCTGTAACTACATGGAACAAGAGTATATTTTCCCAGTAATTTTAAAAAGCTTACGTATAGATACACCAAACTTACGATTTAATAGAACAGGTACCCGTTTAAGTTTTTAAGTAATTCCATTATAAATTATTTGTATATCTGTTTGCTACCCCGTTATTACCCAAACGTAACATATTGCTCCCTTATACTTACACGTAGGTACAATATAAATACGAAACATACACTGTAACTTCAGTTTACTTGCGCAGTTCTTTGCAGGTTGTATATCTGGTTGTTACCCCCGAATTACCAAAACGTAAAATAGCCTATTGTTCTCTTATACCTACACATACGTACTAATAGGCACACTATAATTACAGAAACGTACACCGTAAATTCAGTATACTTATGTAGTTCTTTGCAGGTTGAATATCTGGTTTGTTATCCCCTTATTACCCAAATATAACATATTGTTCCCTTATACCTACATGTACGTTCTTTATAGGTACACTATAATTACAGAAACATAAACCGTAAATTCAGTTTACTTACGTTGTAAATTGGTTGAAAAAAAAGAAGTGATGCAAGGAATGAAATATATGTTCAGCGATGTTTAATGAAAGTTGCTGTGATAGATTCATATCGACCACAATGTATTTTTAGATTTAGCAAATGTATAAAGGGTATTAAATATCTAAAATATAATTTTCAAAAAAGACTCTTGTCCTGAAACAAAATGAAAGTTTCCATATCTACATATAATATATATTACATCATACATTGGCTGTAGACAGTCGTGCTCTGCTCCTGGATCAGCCTGATGTTACCAGAACACATGGAAAAATCAATTTCAGCACACTGAAAGAGGAAGATATGGCCAAATACAGTATGTTAGACATCAGTTGGTTATTAATAAAAGTGAATGAAAGGGTTTATTTTGCATAAATGAGAAGCTGGATGTGCAGCTATTAGTCTAGTCCTGTCATGCAACAATACAGCTTACATGTCTTAAATGTTTCAGATAATTCAAATAATGTATCTCATTCATGCTGTTTGAAGTTGAATGAATTCACTGCATGAATCACTAGGATGGGTGAAATAAATCATAAATCATAAATCATCTAAAAAATAGGATAACATTTACCAAAGACGTATCTTACCTGTAGATTATTTGAGTTTTTAGCATCAGTGATATTTTTAGATCTTCCAGTTATGTCAGTGTAGCTCTTCACCATACCTGAAACAATGTGGAAAACATCACTGAATTTACACAAAAGCATTGAAACAAATACTTTTATGGTATGACTGCATTAGAGGTAGATCTAGAATTTGTCTTCTTGTAATCAGTTCATTGAGACCCAAACACAAACCTATCAATGCAATGATCAAAAGCACATTCAGCAGGACAGATGTGATGGTCATGAATCTCCATGGAGTCTGTTGTTGTGGAGCATCATCTGATTCTGTCTGATTCTTCTGGACAACATCTGTAAAAGGTTTGTAGTTCAATCTTTATTCAATTTCAGTCTTTAACAGTGCAAATATTAGCTCTTCATAAAATGATGACGTATATTCAATATAGAAATCCATAATATGGAATGAAAATACATCTGAAATGAGGAAATAACTCACCAGTGATGTAGATTTTGGTGCCGTTGCTGAATTTTTGTGGTTCACTAGTTTTCACACAATAATAAACTCCTAATTCATCAGTGCTGATATTTCTGATGAACAGACGACTGTTAATTTTCACTGAGTATTTGTCTTCAAAGGTGCTGTTTTCATATTTAGCACCTTCAGATCTGCTACTGTAAGTGCGTAAGATCAACACCGGAGGATCCGGTAGTTTCTGTTTGTACCGGTAAATCTCCTTTATATCAAGATCACAGGTTATATTCACATCAGCTCCTAAAGTTACTGCTATGTTTGTTAGACTCTCTGTGACTTGAGACCACATCAACAGATCTGCGAGTGAAAAAAATACATTTAGTAAGATATTAAATCTAAAGAAACATGGTTCAATCAAATGTGACATGATAAACATACAGATGTGAAGCTGTATGATCCTCATCGTCTGATTCAGTTGAAAATCTTCTATACTGTGATCATTTAAACATCTCTTACTGTGAGCGGAAACACTATGAAACCTCAAGCACACAGAGAAGAGAGGAAGTCAGAGCTGGGCTTCTCTGACAGGACTTCAGCCATCTTTAGCCTCGTAACTTGAATGCACTAAATGCATTTTACAAAAATGCTTACAATACAAACATATACATATACGTTTTATATATAACTTTCAAATAACAACAAATATGCGTAATTCTAAAATCATGCGAAAATCATATAAGTGCTTTACTTTAGCATGATTTAAGGCAACACACTATTTAAAGAGATCATGAGATGGAAAATCATATTTTGGATATTGTGGGATGTATAACATGAGCACATGAGGAAATACATTTGCATATCACTGCTTCATCCTGATGACATTCATGTGTGTTTCTGTTTTAAGATGGAATTAGTTTGTGTGCAATGTTAAAACTTAACGACATCTACTAAAACATCTTATAACTTATAACTACGTTACCCATGATGCTGTGCAGAACATTCCACCAATCACAGTAGAGGCAAACAAATTGTGCCAAAAGAGCTCACAAGGAACACCCACTTGAAGCACTTTGAAAGACATAATCCAGTCTGTCAACTCATCACATCTAACACAATAATTAAATGCCCAAACCTGAACCTAAACATCACAAATAAATTCATATTTGTCATGTAATTGTTTTTATTTTCTTCGTAATGTCCAGTATACCCAGACTACCTACCAAGCTGCCACTGGAATCTGGTCCTACATGCTTATACATAAGATTATACACAAAAACCATCTGTAATGAAGAGGTAATATCATATTCCTACAGATTTTACTTCCTCATGTTTCTACTGCATTATTATTATCATTAAAGTAATACAATGATAAAATGAGACCTTTGTGTGTCCTACAGTGAGTCCTGTCTTCTGGTGGTCACAAACAGTAATAATACAATATTTTGGGGTATTATGTTGAATATTATTCATTCATTCAATTATTTAAATAATGATTAATGATGATTATTGTCCACTCTTTTTATGAACCCAGGAATTAAACAGGATTTTTTTCCTGTTGTGCCTTTAAGAGACCAAAACAGGTTCATGTTTGTTCAGTTTCATGATGGAGAAGGATGGCCACACAGCGAGTTTACTGCTGAACATATAAAAGACAGTAGGCTGGATAAAAGTCTTTCAGTCAGATTTATTATGATCTTAATATAACAAATAGACAAAATCCACATTCTTAGTTGGGCCTTAAATAGGGCCCGTTGTGTTGTGAACCTTGCAAATTGAAATGCAAATAGATTTTTATTTTGTATATTTACACCATATGCCATTATTATTATTATTATTATTACTACTACTACTATTTAGTACCAGTTTATTTCTAGCTCAGCACTGCTCTCTTGTGGTCTGCTCTGGCACAGAACAAGGTCAACAGCAATTAGGTGTTAGATGTATTTTATATTTACTTGCACCTAAACAGCACATAGTGTAAATTGTTTTATAAAAGTAATATCACTCTTTCAGCAGAGCTATTGGTCTGAATTTCAGCACATATGCTTAATTATATTAACATTTTAAACTTAAACACTGAGAGAGACACAATCAAGTTTATATTTTCCTGTAACATATCTTTGTTAGCGTTGAGTCTTGTGGTTGTTCAGGATCCAGATCTTGAAGCTGCTGCAGATTCATATCTTGAAACTGTTTCATGTTGTCTCCGGTTCTGTTTCTTCCATGAACAAGAAGCTTTAATAGTCCTTAAAAATGACAATGTAAATTTAGATTTAACATAAAAAAAAAAAAATAGTTCACCCCAAAACATAATTGTCTTGTGTTTTTGTCTATTTTATAGCATCATTTATGCTTTACATTACCTAAAAAATACTGTCCCATACATATAGTTTTATTAAGTTACTCACCTGCGATCACAGTGATCAGAAGAGCATTTATTAATAATCAACCAGTGTGTCTGATTCTGAAAAAAAAAAAAAAAAATGCCATATGGCAACAATGTACCACAATGGAAAATGGCCCATAGTTAGTTTTTCTATTAAATTATGATTTTCTTTTAGATTCAAATGCACATTTCTTTTATAAATTGATGCATCCAGTCTTAATCTCCATCAAAATCTGCCACACACACATGCTTTCACATATGCACATGCAAAAACACACTCATTGTTACGGTCACTGAAGGCTAACTCATCCTCATTGTCATTACATGGAAGAGGCAACTCTGCACTGATCCTATTGCCCTTTCCGTGGAATATTGTTATCATTTTCTGAAAATACTAAATAATTTTCTTATTTATACACAAATACTCATGTACTACAATAAACACTTCAAATAAATAAATAATTACTATTAGTTACTATTTATAAAAAAAAAAAAAATCCAAATGGGGAAATACATTACTTTTATTCCACTGTGGTACAGCTTTGTCATATGGCAACATACCTATTTTCCCATAGTGGTACACTGTTGCCTTATGGCAACATTGATATTTACAGATTTTTTTTTT
>VONZ01002860.1:0-35089 GCA_012976165.1 Labeo catla | reverse complement strand
TTTTTTTTTTTTTGTTTCCAATTCGTAATTTTAGTGCTTCAAATTAATTAATTAATCAATTTATTTATTTATTTCTATGTTTATTGAATTCATGTGTGTAAGTGTTTTTTCCACAATATTTACATGCAGAACTGTGAATGACTCTGATCTTCCCTGCATATTATTAACCATTTATAGCCACTGCATATTGATTCCTCACAGATTTCAAGTCATCATATAGTCATGTTCTTCCATTGTAAATCTCTGGTGTTTTGTGTTTTGTAATTCAGTGAAGTGTTGTGGTTCTCTAGCTCTTGTGTGCTTTTATAGGAGCCTGGAACAGAGGCGGAGATCAAGGAGTTTGCCAAAGGCTACAACGCAGAGTTTGACCTCTTCAGTAAGATCGACGTGAACGGCGACGGAGCTCATCCGCTCTGGAAATGGATGAAAGAGCAGCCCAAAGGCAAAGGAACTCTGGGAAAGTGAGTTCGACTGGTTTGTTTATTCATATTTTCACTTATTTTCAGATGCAAATTAGCTAAAATATATTTTTTTTAAGATGGTATTGTTTTGGTTTTTTTTTTTTTTTTTTTTTAATAATGTTAAAAGTATTTATTTAAAATTTGATTAGCATATTTTGTAATGCATTGATCATGTGGCATAAATTCATGTGTTTTTATTTTCACAGCAACATCAAGTGGAATTTCACTAAGGTATCAGTTTTTTTTTTTTTTTTTTTTTTTTAAAACCAATTGTATATTAGTAGATGATATTTATTCTCAGATTCTCTGCCATGTTGAATATTGTGGCCTCATAACTCTTATTTTTAACTTATTTTTATCAGTTCCTCATTGACAGAGAAGGTCAGGTTGTGAAGAGGTACGGACCGATGGACGATCCAAGCGTAAGTCAATAAAAAATAATTTCATTTAAAAATGATATTCTGGCATTGTTTGCTCTCCTTCATGTTATTCAGAGTCATGTGGGGTTGAAGCGTGTTTTAACATGTGGAATTTGACACAAAATAGTTTTTTAAATGTATGTAATGTATTTATTTTAACTGAAAAAATGTATGTATAATTGCATTTTATTTTATTGAATTTACTTGTTTGTTTTACAAGTTTTTTTTTAGATATTTGTATATTTTATTAATATTATATTTTATTATTATATTAAAATAATTGTATGTATTTGTTTTAAATGTTATACAATTTTTGTATGTATAAATTAAATCAAATTACATTTATTTTGTATTTTTTATTACATTACAGAAAAACAAATTTAGTTTTTTTATAAATATGAAACAATTAGATTTTATTTGTTTTTGTTTTAAATTTATTTTATTCATTTATATTAATGTATTCATTTAAAATGATAATCTTTAATATTTTAAATATTTATAAAATTATTTAATGTTTAAATATAATTTATTTATTTATAATAAAATATTTGTATTTAGAAATTAAATAATTACTTTTTTGTATTTGTGTTATTTTATATTTTTATAAATTTATAAAAATCAAACAATTGCATTTATTTTATTAAACTTTGCTTCAAATGCATTTGTATTTGTTTGTAAATTTATAAAAATTAAATTACATTTATAAATTTTGTTTAAATAAAAAAGTAATGTAATAAAACATCTATAATTTTTACATTCATAAAAATAAAATAATTACATTTATTACATTTATACTTGTTTTAATTTTAATTAAAATGTTACATTTTATTTATAAAAGTTAAACAGTTGCATTGATTTTATTAAATTTATTTTTATTTGTTTTACATTTTATAAAAATATAAGATTTGCAGATTTATAAAAATTAAATTACATTTGTTTTATCAGATTTGTTTTAAATTTTATAGAAATGTTACATTTTATTTTTAAAAATTAAATAAACAACTGCATTTATTTTATTCATTTTGTTAAGTGTATAATGATTAAAGATTGAACAAAAATAAAACCCAATGTTTTATTTGTCCCCTCAGGTTGTTGAAAAGGATCTTCCCAAGTACCTGTAGCCATTTGGATCAAATCCGATCTCCGTCCCTTGTTTGTAGACACCTTTTATTTGTAGTCTCCTCTCTGGTCGATGGCTGGACGTTGGCAGGGTGAAGCCCAGATCTGTGACGGCCGCTCCTCAAGCCTATGCTCAGGTGGGAACGGCCTGATGTCCTCCGGCGTGCAAATTCTCTGGGAAACCCTCCGATGTCGAGCCGCGCGAGCAGAGAGGAGCTGAACTCCAGTGACGCCTACACTGACGTGTACCTGATCAAGCTTTTCTAATGAACAGCTGTAATGATTAAACAATAGCGTCACAACTTCCTGTGTGGTTGCTTCTTTTATGAATGTTTTGTATCTGCATATGTGAATGCAGGTAAGTTGGGCCACTTTATGACCGTCATATCAATGTGGAAAAGTGGTTCAATCCACATCAATAATTCATAAATGTGCTATTAGTCAGATGTAATAGTTAAAAGCTTCCTCATGAATTAAAGGGAATAAATAACCTAAAACTTAATATTTGAATAACTTAACAGCACATTTGCATGTTTGCTGATGTTAGTTAATGATCATAAGGTTAGGAAATATTTATTATTTTTTTCAGTAAATGTAGTTTATTTTAAAATTATTTTTATTTTATTAATAAATGATTCATTATTCAAAATCACTTTTTGGTAAACCTTGAATTAATAAATAAATTCTGGATAATTAGCGTGACTATTCATTATGACTGCTACAAATCAGCTTAAAATACAAAAATAATTTTGTGTGTGCATGTTTTTGGTTTTATATATATATATAATTGTTTTTATTATTATTATTATAATTTTTTTTTCCACATTTTTCCTTATGCATTTTAATATTTGGGGCAATTTTGTGTGGTTTTTTTTGGTGTTGATTTTTTTTTTGTATTGTTTATATGCTATAGTAGTGTTTAAATATATAGATTTATTTATTAGTATGCTTTTTTTATATTTCCAATATTTCAATTTTTAGTTACCTTTTTTTGTTTGTTTTATGCTTGTCATTTGTATTATTTTTAGAGTATTAATATTTATATTTTTATTTTTAGAGTTAGTATTTTGTGTCCATTTATTAATTTTTGTAACAAAAATTAGTAATGTTGCAACTGAAATAAGAAGTTAGTTTTTCATCTAATACAGTATCTTTATTAAAATATTAAAATTAAATATACAAAAATGTTTAATTGGTTTTAGTTTTGCCCTCCGTGCGGATTGTCCCTGTATTAAGTGTCTTGGTAGTGACTTTGAATAAATAACTTGACTAGCTCATAAGCGTCCGGAAGTGAATTTTGAAGTGTACTGTAGTTTGAGGGTCATCCGGTAGAGGGCGGTATTTTTCCATGTAAAATCTGCGGTGTTTTCCTATTTGTTTTATTTGTCAATTTGTCCTGCATATTTAATTTACTGGTAAGTCGGAACCGCTTTATAGTGCTTTAAATGTAAAATTATTTAAATTGGGTTTAAATAGTTTAATGCACAACATATGCAAATTCCTCCGTGTCTGACGTCGTTTTGAAAGGCGATACTCTGATGAACGTCGCAGCGCTCCGGGCTCCGGTGACGTCACTGCTGGCGTAACATTGTAGCAGCGGCGGCGGCGCGTGTGATCGAGCGCTGTGCGGCAGCGGCGGCCGGGAGCGGACACAGATCATGAGGCGCCCTGCTTTTTTCCTTCACTTGATTCGTTTTAACGCTCGACGGCCCGTTTGATCCGGATCTGATGGAGGGAGCCGCTGCGGGACCCGCGGCCGGAGGATGTTCCGCGCTGCCGGAGGACGCGGACGCGGTGGTCGGCGCGGGATGCGGGATGGATGCTGCAGATCTCGGTATGCGGAGGATCTTTTACATTCATGCTTGTGTCGATTTGATGCATATACGTTGCGCTTCCATGTAAATATACAATTTAAGATTATTGTTTTATAATATAGTCATGTTGGAAATACCTGACAGTGTCAGGTTTATAAATATGGTAATCAAACAGTACCATAGTATTTCCATTTCATACAATCATTGACTATTTTACTGCCATAGTACTTTTATTCTAAATAGCATAATGTTTAGGTTTAGGTTATTCATTTTCAGTTTATTTTCATATAAACTGCAACGCTGTAAAAACATACCATGGAAATACATTATTTTACCATGGCAATCAGTACCTTAGTGTATTAAAATACCATGGTTTTACCATCTGATCTCATCACTGAATCATGTTACTGCTACAGTATATTTTTTAAGTGACATAAGAGTTGAGTTATAGATATTTTTGTGTGTAAATGGATAAAAATTACATTTTTTACCCAACGCCATGGCAATCATGAAAGTACTATGGTATATGAATATTAGATTAATCAGAAAGAGCATAAAAGTGAAAATATATATTTTTAATTTAATATGTATATTTTAGATTTTTTGATGAAAAATACAAATATTTTTATAAAGATATTAAATATATAATATAACATATTTTTTTTATAATTGTGTATTTTACTTATATTTTTGATTTATATATATATACACACAAAAATATTTGTATAAATAAGTATCTATAATAAATATATATATATAAAATATTTTTTAATATATAATATCAAAAATAAAAATATTTTTATAAATTAATATATTAGATGTATATATTAAATGTTTATAATTGTATATTTTATACTTTTATTTGATATATATATTTCAAATTTTTTATTTCTATATAATATATAGATATATAATATCTATCTATATAGATAGATATGTAGATATATAATATCTATCTATAATAATATGTATGTATGTATGTATATGCATGTATATATATATATACATATTTTCTATTTATTTATTTTAATTATTATATTTTTACGTTTATTACATGTATTCACTTATTTTATTTTGTAATTTGAATGTATATATAATACATAGATACAACTATACAATTAATATATGTACACAATAGATGAAAGACAGGTATTTATGTACAAATTATATACTGATGCAGTATCATGTTTTACCATGTTTTTGATATATATCATAATAATACCATGATATTCTTAGAAGAACCATCTAAATACCATGAACTATGAATTTTTGTGCTATGCCACATTACTTTTGTTGGATTTAGAGTGTTTATTTGTGCGGAGCATGTTTTGTGTGTTAACATCATATGACGTTGCGCTGAACGTCAGTCTGAGTGTGTCCTTCAAATGCAAACTCAAAGTCAATCTGAGTAATAATGCTCCGAAGTGTCTCGCTGAGGTGGAGAGTGTTTCCTCCATCCCAACGTGCCTTGTGTTGACAGCTGTTCCTGTAGAATATCCTGTTGGGAACACACAGGCAGGGGGTCTCTTTCAGGTCCCGTGGGCTTGATTTTAAGGCTCCGCTCGGCTGCTAATCCTGTTTTTTAGCCCACTCAGCATTCCCGTTCATCGCGGATTCAGAGCGTGTGTCGCCGTCACATGATCGTCCCTTCTGTCTGTTGATGTTCATTATTACTGTAGTGTTGACATGACGAGAGCTTTGTTTGATATTCCTGCTGCAGCTCTAATTAAATTAGATTGAGGTCTTGTTTATGTCTCATTTAGAAACATTGTATCAGATCGAAACATTGTATCACATAAAAACAGCATCAGACAGAAACATTGTATCAGATGTTTACACCTAAATGAAACTTATGAGCTATAAAACTATAAATAAAATCCTCTGGGTTGATAATGGCAAATCTGAAACTCTAAAGTAGACGTAAATGAGATTACCGAGGTCTTTTTCCCAAGAGAAACATCTGAGAAGCAATACTCTTCAGTAATAGTTTCCATTAGCTCTCTGTTTAATTCTATTGCTCTTAAATGCTCTCAAGTGAGTGATTATATATTATAAATGATCTCACGTGTTTTTTGTATTATGAGCTGTGTGTGTTTACAGTAAAGAGAGATGAAACCAAGCAGTTTCTGCTCTTTTGCATGTTTGCGCGTGTTTCGTGTGGAACCGCTGCAGGTGGTTTGGAGTAACGTTAGAACCGGCGCTCACTGATCCGCCCACGTCAAACCTGCTCTCAGATCAGATCTTATCCCGAAAAATAAAGCAGGCCTTGTGCTGTTCTGTCCAAGATCGCAGTCAGATTTGGGGAAATAAATGCATTTAGAGCTCCTTAGAAGCATATCAGGGGATCACAGGAAGGAAACGAGCATTTTGGGATGCATTAAGAGAGGAAGCACATTAAATCTCTACTGCTGAACGTATTCCAGAAATCAGAAAATCTTGTTTTTGATCTTTATGGTTGTCTGGGTGATAATGCTGCACTAAATCTGGTTAGTCGTATTGTAGATTAGCGATCCAATGTAGAACCAAACTGTTTGTTTTATGCAAGTATATAAAATGTCCTTAAAATCAAATACTGACAGTTGAGTATTTCTATTTTTTTCTTCCCTTTAAAGGGGTCATCGGATGCTCAGTTCACTTTTTCATGTTGTTTGAACATTAATGTGTGTTGGCAGTGTATGTACAAATCTACCCTGTAATGATAAAAATCCATGCAGTGGTTTTTAATTAATCTGTAAAAATAATATTCCCTTTTTCAAATCGAGCCGTTCTCAGATGCCTGTCGACAGAGGCCACTCCCACGATAGTTGATTGACATGAGCGTCTTACCTCAGATCAGCCGTAACAGTCCGACCTCCATGTTTTGATGCCGGAGCAGGGATGTAAGTTAGACAAGAATATCTCTGATTGAGCGATTGAGGTGTTGTGTTGCTGGATGTAATAATGAACATAGTGGTCGTCAATTACTCCCGACATCTGAGCCGCTGAAGATGCAGTGGATTACGTTTGTTTGTGAAGGGAATGCGCCTCCCGATCTACATATATCCGTCTATGTTCACGCAAATCATTCGTGATCCAGCTTCACTTACAGCAGAAGTGAGTATAAGCGTTTTTTTATGAATCTTTGTGATCGCCTTTCCTAATAATGTGCTAGTTAGCAAGTTTAGCGGCTAAATGCGGCTAAAGTAAACAGGCTCGTCACTCCACAGAGAGAAGAGAGGGGCGGGGCGAACAGAGCTCATTTGCATTTAAAGCAGCCTCGACCAGAATGAGATGATTTTTGCAGAGCTGATTTTGACAAGGTAAAAAGGGTGTTGTTTTACACAACCATTGAGAATTTTTAACGAAAGTATATTACAGACTTTTCAGTAAGACCCTAGTCTAACACTTTGCTTGAAGCCTTTATATATAATGCATTATCAAAGTTTCTTTAATGCATTAATTTGATGACTTATGCACTTTTTTTGTGCATGACTTATAATGCATATTTTTGCATTGCATAAGCTCTTGAGTAATTTTAACTGCAGTTAATGCATTATAACACTTATCTATTCATTGTTACTCCTTGAAGTATAAAACACATGGCAAAAAACAGTTTCACATGCAACAAGGAGTCTGCATATGTCATAATGCCTTTTTAACTTTATTATTTATGAAAAGATATAATACATTGTTCCATGCATTATCCTACACTGCTGTTCAAAAGTTTGGGATCAGTAAGATTTGTAATGTTTTTTTTTTTTGTTTTTTTTAAAAGATGTCTTTGTTCATCAAGGCTGCATTTATTTGATCAAACATACAGAAACAAAACAGTAATATTGCAAAATGTTATTACAATATACAATAATGTTTTTTATTTTAATATACTTTGAAATATAATTTATTCATGTGATGCAAAGCTGAGTTTTCATCAGCTGTTACTCCAGTCTTATGTATCACATGATCCTTCAGAAATAATTCTAATATGCTGATTTATTATTAGAATTATCAATGTTAGAAACAGTTGTGCCAAATATTGTTTTGGAACCTGTTATTCTTTTTTTCAGGATTTTTTTATGAATAACAAATTCAAAAGAGCAGCATTTATTCAAATCTTTTCTAACAATGTAAATCTATGCTAGCATTTTTTATTAATTCAACACATCCTTGGTGAATAAAAGTATTAATTTCTTTAAAAAAAAAGAAAGAATAAAAATATTCTGACCCCAAACTTTTGAACATTAGTGTATATTGTTAGAAAACCTTTCTATTTTATATAAATGCTGTTCTTTTGAACCTTTTATTGATCAAAGAATCCTGAAACAAAGTATCACAGGTTCCAAAAAAAAGCAGCAGAACTGTTTCCAACATTGATAATTATAATAATAAATCAGCATATTAGAATGATTTCTGAAGGATCATGTGAGACTGAAGACTGGAGTAACAGTTGATGAAAATTCAGTTTTGCATCACATGAATAAATTATATTTTAAAGTATATTAATATGAAAACCATCATTTTATATTATAATAACGTTTTCCAGTATTGCAGTTTTTTTCTGTGTTTTTAATATAAATATGCATGATTTTTATTATCTTCCTATTTGCATTTTTTGCATTCAGAATAGACCTGTGAGCAAATTTTGAGTCGGGGCTCTCCGGTTGAGATCTAAAGGAGGAAAACTGAAGCGAGTGGCTTGTTGTGTGCAGTTTGTTTTGAGAACAGAGGCCGTTGGCTGTTGTCGAGACTCAATAGGTAACCTGAACTATGTGTGTCAGTCCCTGGCAAACAGACTGACGTGTTCGTACCTGTACCACAGATTTACACGCAAACACGTTCATGCCACAGGGCCTGTCCAGATCCACTACACACAGTTTGGAAACTTAGGAACATCTGCATAGGCTAGTTGAGTTTAGGTGACTTATGAGAAGCCATATGAAGGTTATTGTAAGATCTTTAGCTTCAAACCTGCAAATATATAAAGCTATGCTTCATTAAACAAACTGTGCATGACAGAATTAAAAGCTGAGTTCAGTCCCAGAGTCACGGGTTTGTTTTTATGAGGGAATGCAGTTAAGTCAGTTGCTCAGCTGTGTTTTGAGTAAATCATAAATCTAGTTTTCTGTAGAAATCTCAGTGCTTTTGTACTATGTGAGGACTGTTAATAAACCCTGCAGGAACTGTGACCTGTAGATTGGCATTGATCAAAAGAATCTGTTGATCAAAGAATCCTGAAAAAAAGTATCAGAGGTTCCAAAAAAATATTAAGCAGCACAACTGTTTCCAACATTGATAATTATAATAATAAATCAGCATATTTAGAAGGATTTCTGAAGGATCATGTGACACTTGGACTGGAGTAACAGCTGATGAAAATTCAGCTTTAAATCACAGGAATAAATTATATTTTAAAGTATATTAAAATAAAAACCATCATATAATATTGTAATAACATTTTGCAATATTTTTCTGTATTTTTTATATAAATGATTATATGATTTGTATTATCTTTCTATTTACATTTTTTGCATTCAGAACAGACCTGTGACCATTTTTTGAGCAAGACCCTTCTGTCCTTCATCCTGATGGCAAATTTTCTGAACCTATTCTAAAATCCAGGTTTAATGTAATTTTTATAGTTAAAAATGATGTCTTGTAAACTGAATTCATGAAATTGTAACAATTTAATAATGTATTACAATTTTAACAATAATAGTGCCACAAGAAATGTGAAATTATTTTTAGAAATGTGTTTTTTTGAGGGCGGATTCTGTGATTTATGATTGAATATACTGTAGATTTATCAAAAATGCTGGTAATTGAAATAAATTAATAATTAAATGAATCTTTTAAAATGTAATCAATTGAAATTCCTTTTTTTTTTGGCAAAGTGTTACATAACAAAGGTTTTCATTTTAAATTAAAACTTGGATTGTGTGATATTCCTTAATGTTTTAGTAAACATTATTATTATCATTATTAATTGTTTGTTTATTTATTTGTTTGTTTATTTTAATTATTCCTTTGAGTACATTTTACTGTACAATAGTAATATATTTCTGCCATAATTTATTCAAGCTAAGGCAAACTTTTATTTTGTCAGGTTGTAATGAAGATCTTTGAGTTTCTGTGTATCTGAAAACATTACATGCATACTTCATATTTACATAGCAGTTAATATATGCATACTTGTTTATATTGCAATTTAAGTAAGTCTACAGTACTTTTGATTTGATTTGACTTATTATCCAAATTCTGTGGCATTCTGCGTTTTACAGTAAATTCCATTATTACAACTGGATTCTGTGATTCTGTCCACGTTTTAAGATCTGAATGTTTTTCAAGGTTTTCGTTCTTTCTACACAGTGAATATGCGTGACTTTTGGATAAGGATTAATTTGATTTCTTTACTTTTATTTTTGGAAAATGTCTGATACTTAAAATAAACATACTATTATAGCTTGTATTTATATTTACAAGTTTCATTAATTTTTTATGTGCTTTTGTCATTCCTTTTTAAAATATTTCTGTAAATTTATATTTTTATTTTAGTTTTAATAATTGTCATTTTTAATATGATCTTATTTTATTTCACTTAATTGTCAAGGCAGCATTTTTCATTTAATGAATTCATTTTTTTGTTAATCTATTTATTTTTATTTGTTAACTTTTTTAAAAAATAGTTAAAAAACATTAACAACACCGTTTTGACCCGTAAATTCAGTACATGTGGTAAAGATAGATTATTAGTGTCAGTAATTAATAATGTCCTCGTCATGCTTTGATCATGTGAGACGCTCTAACACGTCTTCAATAGCGTAAGATCAGAACATAAGCTGCGTGTTACATGTTGCCATGGCGTCCATGGCGACGGCTCATGTGTCAGTGCGCTTTTATAGAAGCACACGACATCACTGTTCAAACAGCGACATCACTTCATGTGTGTTGCTTTACGGTTGATAAGCGTTTCTAGGGAGCTCTAGCTGGTTGCTAGGTGCTACATACCGTTGCTACTAGGGAGATTTCATATTTGCACTGCTATTCAAAAGTTTGTGTTCTGTAAGATTTTATGTTTAAAAAAGAGACTTTTTTAATCACCAAAGCTGCATTTATTTGATTAAAAATACAATAAAAACAGTAAAATTCTGAAATGTTTTTAGAATGACAAAAAGCTGTCTTCTAGGTGAATATCTGTTAAAATATAATATATTTCTGCAATCAAAGCTGCATTTTCAACATCATTACTCCAGTCTTCAGTGTCACATGATTGTTCAGAAATCATTCTAATATGCTGATTTGCTGCTCAGGAAATATTTAGAAATCTTTTGTAACATTATAAATGTCTTTACTGTCACTTTTGAGTGACAGTATAAATGAATAAAAGTATAAAGTTCTTTAAAAAAAAAATTGAATGTTAATTGAGCTTCAGTAATAGTGATGCTTAAATGCTACTAACTGGTAGACTGAGGCATCTGATTGATTAAATGTATAACAAACCCTCTTCAGTTCATTCTTCGTTTGCACTGTTTGCTCATGTACACAGAGTAATTCTCATTATTTGTGATATCAGACGTGCATTACACCCAGACTTTCTAACAGCAGGCGGAGTTGGTGCGATTGTGGATTTGTCATGTGTTGGAGCTCCGGCGGGATTCAGCGGATCAAACAAACGTCACTTTGAGTCTTTGAGTCTTTGAGTCTTTGAGTTCTGTCTTGTCGCGTGTGGCTCATCATCATCCGCCGCAGGCTGCAGTCTTGAGCGCTGCTTTACATAAGGCTTACATAACGGACGGCTGAGTCTCGTCGAGTGCAGAAGATGCTCTTCCAGCTGTTGAGATCAGAGAACATGCAGCAGATAAGCTGATTATGAAGAGCTTCATCTGCAGTGAAGGGCCACACATATGCAGCAGAATCTCACTGTAGTCATTGGTTTCTTATAAGATCGAATGGAGCTCTCAGGTATGTTTCGTTTAATATGCATTTTGTCTTAAATGTTTCTCTGAAGATAAAACCGTTGCCTTGCAGTAGGAGTATAAAGCCGTAAATATTAGCGAGGTAAGAGCGTTGGCAAATTTCTCTATTTGTGCACCATTTATTCTCAATATTTTTTAAGGAGAAACACTTTAGATATTAAATAACTCTCCTTTGTCATTTTCTTTCTCTCCTGTGGGTTTTAATGAATTGATACTAACAGTATCAGTAACTATATTTTGATATTCAGTATTATTTAATATTATTTTATATTTTCTAAAAAAACATTTTGTTATGTGCATATTTTCTCACATGCTAATACCGTTTGCACTGACTTTTTTTGTTACTATATTCACACCATACAGTGTTATTTTAATATTATTTATATGCTATTTGAGTGTTTATTCATATTTTAATATTTAATATTCATTTATATTTTCAGTTTTATTTTAATTTTAGTTTTTGTTATGTTTTATTTGGTTTTTTTTTATATTTTACCTTTGAGTTATATATATTTTTTATTTCAGTTTTAGTACTTAAACGCATTTCATTTTGTATTTATTTATTTTATTTTTTATTTATTTATTTATTTGTGTAATTTGCTACTTAAACTAATTTCAGTTTTTTGGTACTTAAACATATTTCAGTTATTTTTATTTATTTATTTGGTGCTTAAACTTATTTCAGTTATATTTGTTTTAGTACGTAAACTTATTTCAGTTTTTTTTGGTACTTAAACTTATTTAAGCTATTTTATTTTTATTTATTTATTTAATTTTTTTGCTATTTAAACTATTTTCAGTTTGTTTATTTATTTATTTATTCATTCATTCAGTACTGAAACTCATTTCAGTTTTTTGGGTAGTTAAACATATTTCAGTTATTTTTATTTATTTATTTATTTATTTGGTACTTAAACTTATTTCAGTTATTTTTGTTTTAGTACGTAAACCTATTTCAGTTTTTTTTGGTACTTAAACTTATTTCAATTATTTTATTTTTATTTCTTTTATTTATTTAATTTTTTGCTACTTAAACTAATTTCAGTTTTGTTCATTTATTTATTTATTTATTTATTTATTTGGTACTGAAACTCATTTCAGTTTTTTTTATTTATTTATTTATTTATTTGGTACTTAAACTTATTTCAGTTATTTAATTTTTATTTATTTAATATTTCTGTTCATTAAACTTATTTCAGTTATTTTTCTTTTAGTACTTAAACTTTCATTTAAATTAATTTCATTTAAGTTTCAGTCATTTTGTTATATGATTCTGACTTTTATGCATGTTTTACTTTTTTTTTTACTTTTTATTTATTTTATTTCAGTTTTAGTTTTATATATTTCAAATATTTTATGTAAAATAATATATTATAAATAAAAAAAAATATATATATATATATATATTATTTATTTATTTTATTTTTTTTTTGTGTTTCAACTCTATATATTGAGACAAGATTCATCTGAGAAGCAGGAGACTTTAGCAAATGCCTCCATTTGCTTTACATTTCTTTGCTTCACATTTCTTGGAGAAACAGTTGAGATATCAATGAGGTCTGACTTCTTAAGGGTGTATTTGTTTACTCTTCTTTTTGACTGTATTGGAGTAATTCTGCCCGTCTGAGTAACAAGGTCTTTGACGTCGTCAGATGGCGAATAAAAATTAAGATGCACGTCTTGTTGCCATGGTTACCCGAGCGGTAACGCTGTTGTTTGTATCGGCAGGTCTGTCACTGAAGATGAGTGGACTGAATTAGTACAGTGACGCGTGAAATGCTTTTTCTGTCGTTCACTGACCTGATTGAAAATATAATTTCTCAGATTGCTCAGGCAGGTCGGACGACTAAGCTGCGACGTGCTGGTTTTTGAGGAGATGATGATTATATAGGACAGAACAGCAGGAGTCAGCACGTGCAGACGCTGGAAATCTGTCCCACAGTTCAGACTAGGACTAACCTCACTGAGAAAAAAAAGATGTGTCATTTGGCCTATATATATACAAAATGTTACTGTATTCACACCATGCAGTGCTACTTTAGTATTATGTACAGTTGAGGTCAAAAGTTTACATACACCTTGCAGAATCTGCTAAATGTTAATCAGTTTACCAAAATAAGAGGGATCATACAAAATGCATGTTATTGTTTATTTAATACTGACCTGAATAAGATATTTCACAGATGTTTATCTGTAGTCCACAAGACAAAATAGTAGTTGAATATATAAAAGTTTACATACACTTGATTCTTAATACTGTGTTGTTCCTGAATGATCCACAGCTGTGTTTTTGTTTAGTGATGATAGTTCATGAGTCCCTTGTTTGTCCTGAACAGTTAAATCTGAACACAAAAATCCTTCAGCTCCCACAAATTCTTTGGTTTTTCAGCATTTTTGTGTATTTCAACCCTTTCGAGCAATGACTGTATGATTTTGAGATTCATCTTTTCACACTGAGGTCAACTGAGGGACTCATATGCAACTATTACAGAAGGTTCAAACACTCACTGATGCTTCAGAAGGAAAAACAATGCATTAAACAAAGTCTTGATTTTGTTTTGGGGGTGTACTAGAACATGCTGTCATGCTTGGTGGTTTGAAAACGCATTATTTTCCACATAATTTACATTATTACAATGCTTTCTCCCCAGCCTGGCACAAATGGCTCGATCAGTTCCGAAAAATGAAATGTGTTGTGATTGGTTAACTGTCCCACTGCGTTGTGATTGGTGAACAGCTTAGACAGTGTTTCAGTACGGTCACGCCCCTTGTCAAAGCAGCAAGTTCTGTGTACAACTGTTAGTGCAAGCTAAAGTGATTCTTACATTTTAAATATGGATTTATTTATTTTTTTTAACAAAAATGCACCAATTCACTATAGGAGGCCTTTATGACCCCCCACCAACCCCCCTCCCTCCGGAGCTGCGTGAGGCACTTTTTATTATGTATGGATGCACTTTATTGGACTTGTTTTGGACTGATGAAGATAAGCACCCGTCTATGCCATTCTGAAGCTTGGGAGTGCCAGGATACTTTGTAAAATAACTCATTCATCTGAAAGAAGGAAGTCATGTACACCTATGATGCATGAAGGGTGAGTAAATAATACATTAGGGCTCCGATGCGGCCACCGGAGATGATCGCGGTCAATGCTTGTTTACATCAGCCGCTCCTCCGCATGTGTTTCGACCCCATATACTGTACATGTCTATGGTGCGGATCCAGAACAGCCACCGGAGCAGATTGTGGCCACTCTAGTCAATGCTTGTATTTATACCTGCGGTGCCATGGCTCGTTGAAGTATCCCAGAAGTGGCTCTCTGACCTGCATCGCTAAAGTTTGGCTAATCCCCCACCCATTCGAATTTCAGTATGTGAGATTTATTTTAATGATATTCCAATCGACCCAGTTTTGATATAATAACATCTGGAAAACAAACGCTGTAGTCCAAAGGAGCCGTTCATTGTAGTTCTCGAAAAGGGATTTTTTAAAAACGAAATGTCTCGCTTTGGAATGGACTTTGAGATTTGAAACTTTGTAGATCTTTTTTTTATGCCCAAAGATACACACCACACACTGACTAAAATTCAAAAAGTGAAAAAGCGTAATAACCTTTAAGAGCCGGAGGGGTGAAAACTTTTGCAATTTGAAAATCAGGGTAAATGTCACTTACTTTATCTTCTGGGAAACATGTAAGTATCTTCTGTAGCTTCTGAAGGGCAGTACAAAATGAAAAAAAATATTATATTTAGGCAAAATAAGAAAAATGTACACATCTCCATTCTGTTCATAAGTTTTCACCCCCCGGCTCTTAATGCATGGTTTTTCCTTCTGGAGCATCAGTGAGTGTTTGAACCTTCTGTAATAGTTGCATATGAGTCCCTCAGTTGTCCAGTTGTGTGAAAAGATGGATCTCAAAATCATACAGTCACTGCTGGAAAGGGTTCAAATACACAAAAATGCTAAAAAAACACCGAATTTTTGTGAAGAACAGCAGCAGTTTAAATGTTCAGGACAAACAAGGGACTCATGAACAACTATCTCTAAACAAAAAAACAGCTGTGGATCATTCAGTTAACAACACAGTATTAAAAATCAAGTGTATGTAAACTTTTACATTCAACTAATATTTTCACTTGTGGACTATATGTAAACATCTTTTATGTGAAATATCTTATTCAGGTCAGTACTAAATTAAAAAATAACATGCATTTTGTATGCTCCCTTTTATTTTGGTAAAACAAGTAACATTTTGCAGATTCTGCAAGGTGTATGTAAAATTTTGACCTCAACTGTATATGCTCTGAAATGGCTCTAAAGGTTCAAAATGTTTATTTAAGAAATAAAATAAAAAAAATGTATTTATTTATCTTTCCCTGTTCAGTCGTGCTGCAGAACGAGTTACAAACCTTGTGCTTCAGTGCCATATCTGTGATTTCTCAGTTGGATTTGTGCATGATTTTGTCAAGCGCATGAGCGTGTGTGTCTGAGGTTGTAAACACTAGTTGCGTAAGAACAGGAGCTGAAGGGCGGAGCTTTATTTAGCATCTCCTCAGCCGCAGATCAGCGTCTCATCCAGAACAGCTCACTCGCATCGGAACATAAACACAGCCAGTGATACGGCTGATGAAATTATAATGTTCTCATCTCACCCTGACTCTACTAAGAGAGAAAAAGCTTTAGCTGATGTTCTTCACAAACGCAGCATCCAAGATGTTTTTGCTCAGGCGTAGCTCTCTCAGAGCTCAGGAGACAAACTTATGGGTCATTTAAGGAACAACTTTGTCTCCAGTTCTCATTTGATCTTAGATGAGAAATGTTCATATTGAGATTTATGACTTTTTATTGCAGACTTTTTCACAGCAAATCTGAGCACAGTTTTTTAATACAGGCGGTCAACAAATCCATGAAGTGCCCAATATTTTCAGTTTTAAAAATGCTGCAATGTTGCCTTTTAGTATTATTTTTATACTGTTATAGTATTTATTAAAATTTTGAGTTAGTTTTTAGTTTATATTTTTTAAATTGTACTGTACTGATACCATGCAATGTTATTGTATTATTATTAGTTATATACTAATAATATTTATTAATATTTTGATATTTAATGTTATTTATTATTATATTTAATATTATTATATTATATTTAATATTTAATATTATTATATAATATTTAATATTTAATATTATTATATATTTTCTTTTTTTACTTTTTTTTTTTTTTACTTATATTTTTTACTTTACTATATAGTTTACGTTTTAGTCGTTTTGGTGCTTTTGTGTTTTTTTTAGCGTTATTTTTATTTAAGTTTTAATAATTCAAGTTAAATTTATTTATTTCGGTTAACTGCCAAGGTAACATTTCTAATATTTGTATTTGATTTTATTTCAGGTTTTTTCAATTAACTAAAATATTTGTAAAAGTTTTAGTTACAGTAGTAATCATTCGATATCATGTATATTTATATAGTGTATTTTCTAAGTGTATTTTCCAGTACCAGTCCACTGTTCTGTGATATTTGAGATTCTTATGTAGTTAAAAAATATCTTGTGAATGTTTTTAACCATTTCATGTTTTGCACTGCAAATGTCATGAGTGTTTATACACATTCGACATGATTAATAGTGAAACTGCTATTAGATCCAGTTGAGTTTCAGCTTGGTTCAGTGGTTGTTTGACTCTGATCAGAAGTCAGCAGGCTTGATTTCGCAGTGAAAGCGGAGAGTTGTGTGATTAAATGTTTTATTTGGCTGGTCTAGACTTGCAGTGCTCTTGATTTACTGGCGTGTGAAGCTCAAATCAGGACGTGCTCATTTCTGAACGCCGTATTTAACTGCTCAGACTCTTGTTTTCTTTACTCTGAATTCTCTATATCTCAGCTCAGGATGTTCATGTTGTCATGAAGCAATAAGTAGTTTGGCTGTAGTTTTAGGGTTGATTAGGGTTGATTATTAATCAGTCAGACTCAACATTGGTGAAGCAATGTCTCTGAAGTAAAGCTGACCTGTTCAAACATAAGTTTAAGGACATATTTGCAGTGCTACAGTGAGGGAATAATTTAAATAATGTGTTTATAAAAACATTGAATTATAATGCTGTTGATCTTTTTATTATATCAGAGGCGCTTTCTTATCATGACATATATACAATGGTCCATCCATTATGTGATCAAACACCTGTAGTATCAGAAGGGTTTAATGTGTGTGTGTGTGTGTGTGTGTGTACTAACCTGACCTTAATTCCAGTACAGTCTGACAGTGACCAGATTATTATTACTGCCGCTGGAACTTTCCAGTCTGGTTAGTTTCCCCACTTCCAAAAACACTGAGTAAATGTAGTGTCACTTACATCAATAAATCTATCTATCTATCTATCTATCCATTGTTTGTTCATTCGTTTGTTCAATTGTTTGTTTGTTCATTCATTTGTTTATTTGTTCTATTATTCATCTATCTATCCATCTATCCATCTATCTATCCATCTATCTATCTATCTATCTATCTATCTATCTATCTATCTATCTGTCGCTTGTTCATTAGTTCTTTCGTTCATTCGTTTATTTGTTCTACTATCTGTCTATCTCTGTCTATTGATCTATCTATTGCTTGTTCAGTCATTTGTTTGTTTGTTTGTTCATTCATTTGTTACCCATATATCTATCTATCTATCTATCTATCTATCTAGCTGTTGCTTAATTTGTTCGTTCATTCGTGTTCATTTGTTTGTTCATTCATTTGTTTATTTGTTCTATTGTTTATCTATTCATCCATATATCTATTCATCTGTCTATCTATCTATCTGTCTGTCTATCTATCTGTCGCTTGTTAATTTGTGTCGTTCATTCGTGTTCATTTGTTAATTTGTTCATTTGTTTGTTCATTCATTTGTTTATTTGTTCTATTGTTTATCTATTTATCTGTCTATCTGTCTATCTGTCTATCTATCTATCTATCTATCTATCTATCTATCGCTTGTTAATTTGTTCGTTCATTCGTGTTCATTTGTTCATTTGTTTGTTCATTCATTTGTTTATTTGTTCTATTGTTTATCTATTTATCTGTCTATCTATCTATCTGTCTGTCTGTCTATCTATCTATCTATCTATCTATCTATCTGTCGCTTGTTAATTTGTTCGTTCATTCGTGTTCATTTGTTCACTTGTTTGTGCGTTCATTCATTTATTTGTTCTATTATTTATCTATCTATCTGTCTATCTATCTATCTATTGTTTGTTCATTCATTTGTTCAGTTGTTCACTTGTTTGTTCATTCATTTGTTTATTTGTTCTATTGTTTATCTATTCATCCATCTATCTGTTTATCTGTCTATCTATCTGTCTATCTATCTATCCATCCATCCGTCTATCTATCTATCTATCTATCTGTCACTTGTTAATTTGTTCGTTCATTCGTGTTCATTTGTTTGTTCATTCATTTGTTTATTTGTTCAATTGTTTATCTATTTATCTGTCTATCTGTCTGTCTATCTATCTGTCTATCTATCTATCTATCCATCCATCCATCCATCCATCCATCTATCCATCTATCTATCTATCTATCTATCTGTTGCTTGTTAATTTGTTCGTTCATTCGTGTTCATTTGTTCACTTGTTTGTGCGTTCATTCATGTATTTGTTCTATTATTTATCTATCTATCTATCTGTCTATCTATCTATCTTTCGGTCTATCTATCGCTTGTTCGTTAGTTCATTCGTTCATTCGTTTATTTGTTCTACTATCTATTTATTGCTTGTTAATTCATTCGTTTGTTTGTTTGTTTGTTTGTTTGTTTGTTTGTTCATTTGTTCATTTGTTCATTCACTTGTTTGTTCGTTCATTTGTTTATTTGTTCTATTATTCATTCTGTTGTTCCATCTATCTATCTATCTATCTATCTATCTGTCTGTCTGTCTGTCGTTTGTTTGATCTCTCCATCATTCTATCATTGAATGTTCTTGTGTGTCTAAAGCCAGAGACTGTGAGTCCTTGAGAGGTTGTGATTGGTTTCCGGTCGTGTTTCCTGTCTGTCTGCCGTTCTGTGCCCTCGTCCTTGGCACTCGGTCTGATCCACCGGTGGGCAGAAACCAGCCGTAATCTCTGCGTCTGATTGGCCGCCACTCGCGTCCAGGTGATCAGAGAGATTGTGGAGTTTGTCAGGGCAGCAGATTAGTTCCTGCTGTCAATCCGATTGAGCGCTGTCCTCTCACCGCTGATCCGACTGCAAATAGAAACCAGCGACGCAAAAGCACAGCATCAGTCCAGACGCAGGGACTCCTATGACATCTGAGGTCTGTATTTATGACTTTTATACATTTATACATAATATGACAATGCAAAGAGGTGTCAGAGCACCTCTCAGATTAAAAACAGGCATAACTTCAGGTGTCTCAGTCTTTCTAGATTGTTTGACAAGTGCGTTTACGATGCCGTATTGCATTTCAAGGCAGTTTGAGGATGTTTTCATACAAACTTTTAGCACTTTTATGTGCTGAAGACATTAGTTTGACATTCGCTCGGTTCATTATCTCGTCTCTGTCGCCTCGAGGCTCACATCAGTCATTAGATGTTCATAAAGCGCCTCTTTAATTGATCGCTTCCAGCGCCAGGATGAAATTTGTCATGTTCTCCAGAGAAATGTCAAAAAACTGCAGTCATGGAAAACTGTGAGAATATGATTAGTTAAGGTGTGTTTTACCGCTGTATGTAAATGTATAAAAGAACTAGTATGATTTCTGAACCCATTGAATGTTAGACAATAAATGAGTGATGACAGACTGAAATGACTCATGCTCTATTGTTAAATTCAGCTGGTTTTCAGGCAGTTTTGGTGTGTTAATTCAGAGGCTGGTTCCCTCTGGCTCTCGTGATGGACTGACTTCAATGCGTTCGGACAGTTTGTGGCCTGACCTGCAGCCGGCTCTGCTGTTTTTTTTATCCTGATGTTTCGGGGTTGAACTGATTCTAGCGCTGTTGCCGGGGCAGAAATCACTTGTCTTCAGTGTTTTTACAGTATATGCATCTACTGTCTAGTAACTTCTCAATTTTAGATAATTATCATGGTGTAAGAACTTTCATTTATGTCAGATTTACATTTATTTAGCAGATGTTTTTATCCAAATCAACTCATTGTATGGAAACAGTAGCATTAAAATGCAAAAATCATGTATAATCGATCTTTTTTTTTTCTAAATATTTTTAGAAATTACTGTGTGTGCGCAATTTTTATTTACATTTTTTTCTTGTTTTTAAAAATCTATACATTTATAATTTTCTAGCCCCCTTTTTTGCCATTTAAAAGAAAATTAAATGCAATTTGAATTAAACTGCAAAAATTATACACTTATACATATATGTGTGTGTGTGTGTGTGCGCACAGTTTGTTTAATTTATTTCTTGTTTTTAAAAATCTAGCCCCCAATTTTTGTCAATTAAAAGAAAATTAAACTGCAATTTGCATTAAACTGCAAAAATTATAAACATACATATATTTGTGTGCGCAGTTTTTATTTTAATGTATTATTTTTAAAAATCTTTACATTTATCATTTTCTAGCCCCCTTTATTTTGCCAATTGAAAGAAAATTAAACTGCAAAAATGATAAACTTATACATATGTGTGTGTGTGCAATTTTTATTTACATTTATTTCTTGCTTTTAAAAATCTTAACATTTATCATTTTCTAGCCCCCAATTTTTGCCAATTAAAAGAAAATTAAACTGCAGTTTGCTTTGAAACTGCAAAAATTATAAACTTATACATATGTTTGTTTGTATATGTTTGTGCACAATTTTTATTTACATTTATTTCTAGTTTTTAAAAATCTTTACATTTATCATTTTCTAGCCCCCAATTTTTGCTAATTAAAAGAAAATTAAGATGCAATTTGCTTTAAACTGCAAAAATTATAAACTTATACATATATGCATGTGTGTGTGCACGCAATTTTTATTTCAGTTTTTTTCTTTTTTATAAAAAGCTTTACATCTGCAATCTTCTAGACCCCTATTAAACTGCAGTTTGCATTAAATTGCAAAAATTATAAACATACATATATATCTGTGTGCACGCAATTTTTATTTTAATTTATTGTTTTTAAAAATCTTTACATTAATAATTTTCTAGCCCCCTATATTTTGCCATTTAAAAGAAAATTAAACTGCAAAAATTATAAACTTGATCAGTATTTTTGTTTTCCTGAATTATAGCAGTATTATAATTATTTGTTTTGTTTTATTTTAGCATAAAAATGCATGCATATATAGTTGATTCTAACACAGTTATAATAAATACATATGCAAAAAAAAAACCCTACGAATTCTGGAATTTATATATGCATGATTAGTATATATATATAATTATTATCTCCCTCGTTTTAAGCATAAAGAAAAGTCTTTCATTTAAAAATGAGAAATAATAAGACTTATTACCCAAATGCTGTAATGATGATGCACAATATCAAAAATCCATAATATGTTACTATAATTGTTTTGGTTTTATAGATGCCCCCTTTCAGGATATCAGTTGAATGATAAATGCATTTTGATAGTTTTTCTGAATCGAAAGTGAGAATTGAATGTTATTTTACAAGTCTATACAGCGTTATGTGCTTTCTTCATGCTTTTATTCTTCCCACTTCATGCACAATACATCCAGTTCAATACAGCAGTCATTCAGTAAGTATTACCGTCTATTGAAGTATTATAGAGTTGTCATAAGTGAAGTCTTGTTTACAGCCGTATGAAGTGACCAGCGATCATAGCTGCACTGAAATCATCATTTAAACAGATGTACGTGAAGCGTCGTGATCAGTTGGCTGTGAATCTCGAACAGTCTGTTGGCTTTCTCCCACAACGCTCATGGTGAGATCCAGTCTGTCTCTCGACCAAATTAGACCATATACTCCTTTTTTTATTCTTCACGTTGCGGTTTTAAACATCCAGTGTGAAGGACGTGATTTATCGAGCTTTTCTTGGTGTCTGGCAACAGTCTGTGTGTTTCTACATCTCATATTGATTAGTCATTAGAGGGAAGATTTTCTTTGAGTTGTTGAGATTTTCTTTCAGCTCTGAATATATACAAGAATCATGTGCTGGATGAGAGTATGTGGTTTTTGTTAAGTGATCCCATATTTTCGCCATGTGTAAATGTGTTTGTTGTGGTTTGCTGTGTGACGTTATTGGCGCTGACAGTGTGAATGTGAGATTGTGCTGCATTCATTGGAGGTGTGAGACCCTCGGCACCAGCGTTTGCATGATTCATCTAATGAGCCTTGACGTGTTGTTGTGTTAAAAACTACATCTTCTTTTTTCTTCATTTTTGAATGCATGTGTGATGCAGTTTTTTTAGGGATTTAGGGTTCTTATCCTTTGTCAGTTTTGTTCTCACATCATCTTCTATCACTGCTGACTGCAGAAGATTCATTCACTTGAGACGGTCATCATTATCATCTTGCAATTAATAATTGTTAGGTGTGGTGCACAAACTAATGCGGGGCTAGTTGTAACACTCCTGGTTTAAATATTTCTACACATGCTAGAGTAAACAGATTTACGGTATTTACTAGTTGCCATATCAACATGATATAGAGAAAGAAGTGTGCCAAAATTCCCAAATCTTTTGAAGATATCACTGAATATTTGTTATTTAATTGAACATAGTTCATCTCAGTTTTTAGTATTAATTTAAAATGAGACAGATCTGCTATTATATTCATCTCCAATCTGTTATTTATTAGTTTAGGTGGGTTTTTTTTAATGCTTTGGTAACTGTGCTTTTGGTCACTAACTTTGGTAACTTTTGCACATTATTTTAATTTACCCACATCATCATTTTTCCCTCCTGCAGGAAATTACCTGCCTATCCAGTTTAAATGGTTTTAAATTTTAAATATTAAAAAATTTAAATATTTAAAATAACTATCAAATTCAAAAAATTTGCATGGTAATCATAATTCTTTGAAAGCCGCCATGAAATTAAAAAATAATAATAATTCATTAAAATGTTTAATTTTTAATCTTAATTTTAATCAGTTCCAATTTTTATTTTTTTTTCCTTAGAATTGAGTTTATATCTAGGAATTTTGTTTATACCTCACAGCTTTTTTTTTTGTAGAATTGTGACTTCATATGTTGCAATTCTTTGTTTAAATCTTAAAATTCTGACTTTTCTTTTCAGAATTGAGAGTTTCGTTTCGAATTGCATTTTTATTCCAAAACAAGTTTCCATATAGTTCCCTTCAAAAATGCCACAATAAGACTAGAAATTACAGAAAAAAACAATTCTGAAGCCTTTTACACTGTCTGAAGGAGATTTTAAATTTTGTATGATTTTTTTGGTCTTTTTCAAGGGTAAATTGCATTATATATTATGTAATATAAATAATAAAAATTCATTAAAATGTAAACATTAAATTAATAAAAAAAATGGTATCTATATCATTTTGAAGGTAAATTTTCAGATAATACGATTAATTAAAATTAATTAAAATAAAACAATATTTAAAAATATAATTAATTAATTAAAAAATTAATTAATTTAAAAAATCTAGTTAATTAGAAAACGGTAATTGTGATTATTTAACTCACAATTCTGATTTTTTTTTCCTCAGAATTGAGTTTATATCTAGGAATTTTGTTTATATCTCTTCTAAAATAATTCTAAAAAGTGTAATTAATTAATTAATTAAAAATGGTATCTATATCATTTTGAAGGTAAATTTTCATATCATTTAATTAATTAAAATTAATTAAAATTTAAAAAATATTTCAAAAATATAATAATTAATTAAAAAACTGTAATTGTGACTATTTAACTCACAATTCAGATTTTTTTCTCAGAATTGAGCAATTTTGTTTACATCTCAACTTTTTTTTTTGTAAAATTGTGAGTTCTTTGTTTATATCTTAAAATTCTGACTTTTTTCTTCTCAGAATTGAGAGTTTATCATTTAGAACTGCAAGAAAAAAAGGCAAGAATTCAGAAATGTTACAATTACGTTTTTAAATAAAAATAAATAAATAAATATTCTGAAGACTGTCTGAAGAAGATTTTAAATTTACAATGATTTTTTTGGTTTTTATTTATTTCAAAGGTAAATGTTCATAAGCATATGCATTTATATATGTATTTATTTAGAAATTATTTATAAAAAAAATTATAGAATATTAATTAAAAACTATAGCATAGAAATTATATTAATACTTTTATTTTGCAAGGATGCTTTAAATTCTATTTCAGATTAATCCTGTTCATGTGGACTTTCTATTCATCGAAGAAACCTGAAAAAATTGTACTGAGCTGTTTTCAACATAATAACTATAATAATAATAATAATAATAATAAATGTTTTTTGAGCAGCAAATCAGCATATTAGAATGATTTCTGAAGGATCATGTGACACTGAAGACTGGAGTAATGATGCTGAAAATTCAGCTGCGCATCACAGAAATAAATTACATTTTAAAATATATTCAAATAGAAAACAGTTATTTTAAATAGTAAAAATATTTCAAAATATTACTGTTTTTGCTGTGTTTTAGATCAAATAAATGCAGCCTTGGTAAGCAGAAGAGACTTGATTCAAAAACATTTAAAAATATAATACTGGTATGTATATAAAAATCTTTTTTGTTTATCCCTAATATATTCTTTTCTCTGTGGGTGTTTCATTGCAATCCTCTGTTGTAATGCGGGTTTTGTCAGGTCAGACACGAGCCTGATGTTTCTCTTTCCATAAATCGCAGCGGCACAAATATGATTACAATTGATTTGGGCTCTTTTTAAAGCTGTTGTTTTTTTGGCAAACGCTGTTATCTGCTGTCTGCATTGGATTCTGGGATTTAGATTTGTAAAACGACTCTTATGTGACATTTCAGATAAAACCCTGCACTTTAACAAAACATCCCACACATCCATAATTAACCATCATTTCTGCATTTTGCACAGGCAGACGCCTCCACATTTTCTCATAAAGTGTAAAACTGTAGTAACACTCTCTATAGTAAATATGGTTACCATGGTAAATCTTTGGCCGTGATGTTTTGCAGCATTTGTCCGTGTTTGAACGCTGGTTGTGAAGCGTGTGTGAGAGGCAGAAGTGATTTTCTCACCATGTTTGTGTGTATTTATGTCTCTGGCAGTCAGACGACGGCTGCACATGTCATGCGTTTCCTCGGCTCTCATTATCTGCTCCTCAAGCACATGCGCCTCCACGAGAGACGCCAACAATACCGCATCTGCTCCCAAAACACACACACACTCTAAAAGCTTTACAGAGGATATTCTTGATCTCACAAAATCTGTCAAGAACATGTCCAGGACGCATTTAACCCTGAAATAAGAATAGTTTGCATGAAAAAGCCTTTTTTAAGACTAACTGCATTGTGACAAATACATTTTCTCAGTAAAAAATAATGATGTATTATTTAAATAATGAGTATTTATGCATCTGTGATTTATGTTAGTAATTTCAATTTATTCTGATTTCAGTTAAATAAATCATTACATTATATAATATATATATATATAATTTATTATATTATTATATTATATTTTCTTTATGCTAAATATGTTTTCTTTTTTATATTTTTTGTTTTATTTTTTAAATGTATTTTCTTTTGAGATATATATTTATAACTTATTACAAGATTTTTTTTTTTTTCCGTTTTTGTTTAATTTTAGTTTTTTATTTATTTTCTTTTGAGTTATAAATGTATAACTTATTACAAGATTATTTTCATGATGTCAGAACATTTATTATTATATTAATATTTTTAAACAAATATAATCATGGTCTCAAAATAGGTCTCAAACTTAATTTCTTTATGCTAAATATGTTTTCTTTTTTTATATTTTTTGTTTTATTTTTTAAATGTATTTTCTTTTGAGATATATATTTATAACGTATTACAATAATATTTTCATGACATTAGAACATTTATTATTATATTAATATTTTTAAACAAAATTTTTGGTCCTAAAATCGGCTTAATTTTTTTTTTTTTTTTACATTTTTGTTTAATTTTAGTTTTTTATTTATTTTCTTTTGAGATATAAATTTATAACTTATTACAAGATTATTTTCATGATGTCATAACATTTATTATTATATTAATATTTTTAAACAAATATTAATATAATAATAGTCTCAAAATAGGTCTCAAAATAGGCTTAATTTCTTTATGCTAAATATGTTTTCTTTTTTTTCTTTTTGTTTTTTTTAAATATATTTTATATATATTTATAACACTGTAACATAAATTTCTATTCAAAATATACATTTTTATTTATACACACAAAGTTATATTGCTTAATTAAAAAAAATAAAATAAAAAAAAAAAGCTTAATTTTCTTCATGCAATATGTATTTTTATTTATTTTATTTTATTTTATTTATTTTTTATTTTATTTTGATTGTGTGCTAAAAATATGACCTGGCCAAATATGACACATTTATTATTACATTAATATTTTTAAACACATTTTTTGGGTCCTAAAATAGGCTTAATTTGCCTTGCTAAATATGTTTTTGTTTTTTTTACATTTTTGTTTTATTTTTTGTTTTTATATATTTTTAGTATATCTTTTCTTTTGAGATATATATTTATAACACTGCAACATCATTTTCAATCAAAATATACATTTTAATTTATGCACATAAACAGTTATTGCCTAATTTTCTTCATGCAAAATGTATTTCCTATTTATTTTATTTTGATTATGTGCTAAAAATATGACCCGAGCATGTGTTGATGGGATTCATCCGTGTCCCAGGATGAAATGAAGACTTTTTCGGCGCTGTATTGCTGCTCTAATTCCCCGTTATTAAATTGTCTCGCTCCTCTCGGGTGTAAAGCAGGTCAGGTCTCATTTGCGTTCTGTTATCTTGCCTTAATTCCGCGCCGGCACGTGCGGAGGGATGATTGACAGGTTTGCTTGTCTGTAGCTCCGCCCCCTCCCCTTGAATTCAGTGACACAGAAACATGTGCAAGAAAAGCGCAGTGTGAAATATCTGCGAGGCACAGAGCTGCAGACTCCCGCTGTTTGTCCTTGAACTGATATTCACACATTAACCGAAGTGTGTTCAAAATAGCATGCTCTTCATACTAGTTTTGCAGTATGTGTGTTTATAGTTACTGTACATGTTATAGCTTCCAAAATGTGCAGTTTGCAGTGTTTGGGTTAATGTATCCCACAGTGCAAAGCACTCGACGTGACCTTCCACTTCCTGTGTGACGACTGAAATAGAAGTAATACAAAGCATGATTCTAAACAGACATTTTTACAGAAAATTGCATAAAAATGTAAAATTTCCATATTTATTTCAATGAATCAGATGTGCAACCTAATGAGGTCACGTGACAACATTGTTGCATACTAGTACGTTGCATGCAATGCATGCTCATTTTTGTGCTTTCTCACTGATATAAACTGCTTTAGGTTAAATTCATCTTTTATTATTATTTTTTTTAATGATCTACATTTGTCATAATGCCCATTTCTTCCTCTGTTGTTTCAGACGCTGCTCTTAAGAAGACCTACATAACCGAGGTGAAGCATCATTTATTATCTCTGTATCATTATTTTTGGTCATTTAACTCTTAATGCAATCTTGAGTAGAGTTAAGCATTCAAGTGTTTGGAAAATGACACTGATCTGTTGTTTCAGAAATTGACATTTAAAGGAATAGTTCACCAAAAAATTACAATTTGCTAAAAATGTACTCAGGTCATTCAAGATAGTAGATGAGTTTGTTTCTTCATCTGATTTGGAGAAGAAATTGAGTTTGTAACATTCCAACACTTGCTCACCAATGGATGTGAATGGGTGCCGTCAGAATGAGAGTCCAAAGAGCTGATAAAAACATCACAATAATCAGTTAATATCTTGAGAAGACCAAAACTGCATGTTTGTAAGAAACAAATCCATCATTAAGACATTTAAACTGAGTCCGTAATCCATAATAACATGTCCTCCGTTGAAAAAGTGGTCTAGTCTGAATCAGGAGAGAAATCTGCACAGATCAAGCATCGTTTACAAGCCAAAACAGTCCAAAAAAACAATGTGGGAGATAACAGGAGACTTTTTTCACTGGAGGAAGCAATATTATGAATTATGGCCAAAAAATGACGTTTAAAGGCACCTTAATGATGGGTTTGATTCAGCTTTTGTCTTCTCAAGATGTTAACTGATGGACTGGAGTGGTGTGGATTACTTGTGGATTATTGTGATGTTTTTATCAGCTGTTTGGACTCTCATTCTGACGGCACCCATTCACATCCATTGGTGAGCAAGTGATGCAATCCTACATTTCTCTAAATCTGATGAAGAAACAAACTCATCTGCATCTTGGATGGCCTGAGGGTGAGCGCATATTAAGAAATGTTCACTTTTGGATGAAATGTTTTGAATGTTTTTCCTAAAACTCCTCAGGAGAAATAAAAACAGGCTCAAATGAATCATACAGTAATTGAGCTATGAAATGCATGTGGATAGCAGCTCAGATTTGGAGATCATCTTTGGATGATCAAATTTCCATTATAAAACAGATAGTTCTGGTCCTTGATTCTGATTGGTTGAGCCGCATTAGAAGCTGTTGTAAATTACTCTACAAACATACACCTTTGTTTACGTTTGTGTGTTGCTTGGCAACCACTTTGTTGCAACCACAACTGTTTCTGAGGAACTACATTGTTTGGTGGAAGAATACTGTTTTTATTTATATCATTACACTTTATTTGCTCTGTTTTATTTTGTGAAACCTTGTTATGTGTATGGAAAAAACGTTTTATGAAAGCAATAAGTCCTGTGAAGCTGTGGTTTACAGTGAATTTATAACAGATAAAGGGATTTTAGGCACTCCACTTTGCGTTGTGCCTAATAACGCCCCTCAGCTGTTATAAATTCACTGTAAACCATGGCTTCACGGGGCTTATTGCTTAATTTACTCTCTTTTCTGTCTGTGAGAAATAACTGAGATCTATTAATGTGATCTCATTTGCAATTTTTCTTCTTTTCAGATGCCGTCGTCCTCGTGTCACTCCAGTTCCGGCCCCGAGAAGAAGATCGGTCACAGGCGGGTCGATGCGTCTGGTGAAACCACCTACAAGAAGGTGCATCTTGAGTCACTCATCAGCTTCACAGCGTCTTAATCTGAAGCGTCAATTTCAATCACAATTTTACTTCAAAAAACGTTTAGTTTGATATTTGCATATAAATGAAGAATTATAAGAATATATATTTTATCTAAAATATTTATATATTTATATAAAAATGTTATAGAATTTTGAAATTAAAAAAAAAAATTAAATTAAATTTATTTTTTACATTTTTATGGAAATACTTTTTTAAATAATATATATATATATATTTTAATATTTATTAAAATATATAAAAAAGAATAAGACATTAATATGAGCTTTATAAGTATTAATAAACCGCAAATGTGTTAGTAATATGTATGCTAATAACCAACTAGATAAAGGACTAGTTCACTTCCAGAACACAAATTTACAGATAATTTACTCACCCCCTTGTCATCCAAGATGTTCATGTCTTTCTTTCTTCAGTTGTAAAGAAATTTTTGAGGAAAACATTTCAGGATTTTTCTCCATATAGTGGTTGTCTATGGTGCCCGTGAGTTTGAACTTCCAAAATGTAGTTTAAATGCAGCTTCAAAGGCTCTAAACGATCCCAGCCGAGGAAGAAGGGTCTTATCTAGCAACACAATTGTTTTTTTTTCTAAAAAAAAATGACAATTTATATACTTTTTAACCTCAAATGCACAAATCCTCGTTCGGTACAGTTAGGGTATGTCAAAAAACTCCCATCTCATTTTCTCCTCCAACTTCAAAATCGCCCTTCATTGCTGTTTTCCCTTTTTTTGTAAGAGGCATTTGATCTTCTTTGCGTGTTCACTTTGTAAACACTGGGTCTTCTGCAGCGATGCAGGACGATGTATGGAGGAGAAAATGAGACGGGAATTTTTAGACGTACCCTAACTGTCTTGAACCGGAGTTGACGCAAAGCTAGATAAGACGAGCATTTGAGGTTAAAAAATATATAAATTGTAAATTGTTTTTAGAAAATAACCAATCGTTTCGCTAGATAACACTCTTCTTCTTCGGCTGGGATCATTTAGAGCTCTTTGAAGCCACATTTAAACTGCATTTTGAAAGTTTAAACTCTCGGGCACCATAGACGTCCACTATATGGAGAAAAATCCTGAAAAGTTTTCCTCAAAAAACGTAATTTCTTTACGAATGAAAAAAGACAGACATGAACATCTTGGATGACAAGGGGGTGCATTATCTGTATAAACCTTTTATATTTTCATAGTTTGCTGTTTGGTCCCTTGTATCTGTCTTCATGCTGTTATCCAGTCATTATTGTATGTCAGGGATGCAGGGCATGTTTAACTGCTGTCTGAAGTGTTCGTCTTGTGTGTCGACAGACGACCTCGTCTGCCCTGAAAGGAGCCATTCAGCTGGGGATCGGCTACACCGTGGGTAACCTGAGCTCCAAACCCGAGCGGGACGTCCTCATGCAAGACTTCTACGTGGTGGAGAGCATTTTCTTCCCCAGGTCTGCATGAGAGTGTTAAACCGATCTGTTCATATAATCTCACTACCACTGAGAATCTAGTTAGTAGTGTTTGCTAGTCAAGCATTATTAGTATAACTAGTGCTTTGGTCTTTATTTAAATAGGGAAAAAAAAATCTGGTTTTGGATGGCTTAATGCATTAGCCAACATTTTAGTAGAAAAATGTATTCTAAAATATAATATACACTAGCAGTCAAATGTTTTTGGACAGTAAGATTTTTTAGTTTTTTTAAAGAAGTCCAATTCTGGACTGGATTGAAAATTCAGCTTTGCAACACAGATATATATTACATTTTAAAATATAGTCAGATAGAAAGCAGTTATTTGAAACTGTAAAAATATTGCAAAATTTTACAGCTTTTTAAATTTTTTTTTTTACCGGAATAAGAATTCAAATAATTTTATTCTTACAATCAGTGACTATAAGTCAGTCCTCTGCAAAAAATGAATTTCTCATTCTGTATTTTTGTCTTATTTTCAAGTACAAATCTCTAAACATATTATATAAGGGTCAAAGATGTTAAGATGTCCACATCAAAAGACATTTACAAAAGTGATTTTGTGTCCATAGAAAGCACATTAAATGTAAGTAAAATGTCTACTTTTAAGGCTTTTAAGTTTGAATAAAATGTCAAACTTTGGTTGAAATAATGTTACATTGTCAGTGTAACACAATATTTATGTAAAAATTCAAACAACATGCTTATTCTGACTAGTACATTGTGTTTTAAATGAGTAAAAAATTCTTACTGACAAATGGTAAAACCAAGGATAGTGGCAGATTTATTATAATTCGTATTTGGGGTGAAAGTAATCATTTAATATGCCATAAATTGATTTTTGTTCTGCCTGATAAGATTGTTACACTGCATGACATTTTAATGGGTTTTAATTTTAATGTCTTCCGTAAATTAGGAAAAAATGTATGATATTTATTTTTTGCTCTAAAACACAAAAACAAAAATGCAATTACATTAAACAGAAAACTTTTTAATTTTTTTGGAAAAACAACAACAATTAAAAGTTTTACACTTTTATGTTTAAACCCTTTTCCATCTTTGACCCATAAACATATTATAGCACAATTTTTGGGGCTGGTAAGATTTTTGGTTTGTTTTATTTTCAAGGTCACCAAGGATTCATTTATTCCAAAATGCAGTAAAAAATCTTTTTAAGAATTATAAAATCTTAAATTCTTTTGATCAGTCATATCATCCAGATTTGATGTGTGTGTCTCTGTTTCTCTCAGTGAAGGCAGTAATCTGACGCCGGCGCATCATTATCCAGACTTCAGGTTTAAAACTTACGCTCCGGTGGCGTTTCGCTATTTCAGAGAACTCTTCGGGATCCGTCCTGACGACTACCTGGTGAGACGCAACACAAATCACATTCACTAATAATTGTGTGTGTGTGTTATTTCGTATTTGTACTATAGGAGAACTTTTGTATTTTGACATTTTGACATAGGATTTTTTCATTGGCTTCCTTTTGGAAAATGAGCACTGATTCTTACACCTTTTGTTTATCATGATAATCTTCACGAATGAACACAATTTTTTAACGTAAATGTAAAATGTAGGTTAAAAAGAAGCTGATTCAGTGTCATCAACTCAGACTTTATTTAAAAACATCTATAAGAAACTATTTGAGTTTTCTTTACTTCAGATAAAATATGCCAGAAAAAGACGCTTGACACTTTAGACTCACTTCTGTTTGTTTTGATTGATGCTTTCTGAATGAGAGTGTGTGTGTGTGTGTGTGTGTGTGTGATGTTGTTAGGTGAGGTTTTGTTTTACATCAACTTACATGGGCTTTAATGTGTTTTGTCTGCATGTTTGGGTCTGTGTGTACAAAACTTGTTTTATGGTTTTGAAGTGTAACAAATGATTTATGATTCTGTGTTCAGAAAAACAGAATTATTAATTCTAATTACCTAGTTTTTTTTGTACCATGTTCTTGATTTATTTTGTTCATATCAACTGTGGGATGAGTAGCTTATTGACTTGTAAAATAATTAAAAATAATATAAAAAATAAAATAGATTATAAAAATTTATATTACACCACAGTTCAAAAGTTTGGGGTCAGTAAAAAAACAGTTGTGCTGCCCAATATTTTTGTGGAAACTGTGATACATTTTGTTTTTCAGGATTCACAGATGAATAGAAAATTCAGAAGAACAGCATTTATTTAAAATAGAAAGTCATGATTTTAGGTGACACAATCTTACAGACCCCCAAAATTAATATTTTAAAATTATTTTTCAAATGATTTTTTTGCTTTAAAACAAATGCTTTAATGGTCATCTTGTAGCTGATTTGTTATATCTTGACTCTTTTTTGAGAAGCCGGTGAGGCTGGATAAGTGTGCGGTCAGTGTTGAGGTTTATATAGGGCAGTGCTGAGGGTCATGGGAAGGTTAATGCCTAATTATGATATGAGCGCCTGGAGCTTAAATGAAACTGAAACATATTAGGTGTGTGTGGAAGCACATGGGTGCTTTATAAGCACACACATACACACACACACACACACACACACTACCTGAGACAGATGGATGGTGATTACCACACTAATACTTTCCTTTTTAAGCACTTAAAACAACAGACACCCACTGATGAGTGTGTGTGTGTGTGTGTGTGTGTGTGTGATCCCAGCTCTTATGTTGCTTCTATTTACATTTTTCTTTTACAAAAAAATGTCATGTTTAATGCAGTGTCTTTAGTGCCACGTTAACAAAAAAAACTAAGACTAAGAGATTAAAATCGTAGTATTTCGAGAATAAAGTCAAAATATTACGAGAATAAAGTTGAAATATTTCGTGAATAAAGTCGAAATATGAGAATAAAGTCAAAATATTCTGAGAATAAAGTCAAAATATTTCAAGAATAAAGTCGAAATACTACAAGACGAAAGTCGAAATGTTTCAACAATAAAAACTAAATATTTCGAGAATAAAGTCAAAATAAAAAAAAAAAATGTAAACTTTATTTTTGGAATTTCGGCTTTATTCTCGAAACATTTTAACTTTATTCTGGTAATTTTGACTTTATTTTCTAAATATTTCGACTTTATTCTCATAATATTTTGACTTTATTCTTGAAATATTTTGACTTTATTCTCTAAACATTTCAACTTTCTCATAATTTCGACTTTATTCTCAAAATATTTTGAATTTATTCTTGTAACATTTCAACTTTATTCTTGAAATATTTTGATTATTGCAATTTCAACTTTTATTTTTGAAATATTTCAACTTTGTTCTCGTAATTTCGACTTTATTCTTGAAATTTTTTGACTTTATTCTCGTAACATTTCAACTTTATTCTTGAAATATTTTGATTATTGCAATTTCAACTTTTATTTTCGAAATATTTCAACTTTATTCTTGAAATATTTAGACTTTATTCTCATAATTTTAACTTTATTTTCTAAATATTTCAACTTTGTTCTCGTAATTTCGACTTTATTCTTGAAATTTTTTGACTTTATTCTCATAATTTCAACTATTCTCGTAATTTCAACTTTATTCTCGTAACATTTTGACTTTATTCTTGAAATATTTTGATTATTGCAATTTCAACTTTTATTTTCGAAATATTTCAACTTTATTCTCGTAATTTCGACTTTATTCTTGAAATATTTAGACTTTATTCTCATAATTTTAACTTTATTTTCTAAATATTTCAACTTTATTCTCGTAATTTCGACTTTATTCTCTAAACATTT
>VONZ01002859.1:0-35092 GCA_012976165.1 Labeo catla | reverse complement strand
TACATTTTTATACAATTTTAATGAACTTTTTTTCTAGTAAATGTAAACTGTCTCTTCATTTTTGGGTCACACTTGAAATACAACTTTTTTTTTGTTTTTTTTGTACAATTAATGTAATATATTTTTGTTCAATAATGTTTTTTGATTATTATTTAGCATTTTGAGCTGATTTTATGGTAGTATTACATTTTTATACAATTTTAATGAACTATTTTTCCAATAAAATTAAACTTTGAGCCTCTTCATTTTTGGGTCACACTTGAAATACAACTTTATTTTGTATTTTAGGAAAATTAATGTAATATATTTTTGTTCAATAATGTTTTTTGATTATTATTTTGTATTTTGAGCTGATTTTATGGTAGTATTACATTTTTATATAATTTTAATGAGCTATTTTTCCAATAAAATTAAACTTTCAGCTTCTTCATTTTTGGGTCACACTTGAAATACAACTTTATTTTGTATTTTAGGAAAATTAATGTAATATATTTTTGTTCAATAATGTTTTTTGATTATTATTTAGCATTTTGAGCTGATTTTATGGTAGTATTACATTTTTATACAATTTTAATGAGCTATTTTTCCAGAAAAATTAAACTTTGAGCCTCTTCTTTCATTTTTAATACACCTTGAAATACAACTTTATTTTAGTTTTTTTGTACAATTAATGTAATATATTTTTGTTCAATAATGTTTTTTGATTATTATTTAGCATTTTGAGCTGATTTTATAGTAGTATTATATTTTCATACAATTTTAATGAGCTATTTTTTTCAATAAAATTAAACTTTGTCTCTTCATTTTTGGGTCACACTTGAAATACAACATTATTTTGTATTTTAGGAAAATTAATGTAATATATTTTGTTCAATAATGTTTTTTGATTATTATTTACCATTTTGAGCTGATTTTATGGTAGTATTACATTTTTATACAATTTTAATGAACTATTTTTCCAATAAAATTAAACTTTGAGCCTCTTCATTTTTGGGTCACACTTCAAATACAACTTTATTTTGTATTTTAGGAAAATTAATGTAATACATTTTTGTTCAATAATGTTTTTTGAATATTATTTTGCATTTTGAGCTGATTTTATGGTAGTATTACATTTTTATACAATTTTAATGAACTATTTTTCCAATAAAATTAAACTTTCAGCTTCTTCATTTTTGGGTCACACTTGAAATACAAATTTATTTTGTATTTTAGGAAAATTAATGTAATATATTTTTTTTCAATAATGTTTTTTGAATATTATTTAGCATTTTGAGCTGATTTTATGATAGTATTACATTTTTATGCAATTTTAATGAGCTATTTTTCCAATAAAATTACACTTTGAGCCTCTTCATTTTTGGGTCACACTTGAAATACAACTTTATTTTAGTTTTTCTTTGTACAATTAATGTAATATATTTTTGTTCAATAATGTTTTTTTAATATTATTTTGCATTTTGAGCTGATTTTATGGTAGTATTACATTTTTATACAATTTTAATGAACTTTTTTTCTAGTAAATGTAAACTGTCTCTTCATTTTTGGGTCACACATGAAATACAACTTTTTTTTAGTTTTTTTTGTACAATTAATGTAATATATTTTTGTTCAATAATGTTTTTTGATTATTATTTTGCATTTTGAGCTGATTTTATGGTAGTATTACATTTTTATACAATTTTAATGAGCTATTTTTTCAATAAAATTAAACTTTCAGCTTCTTCATTTTTGGGTCACACTTGAAATACAACTTTTTTTTATTTTTTTTTGTACAATTAATGTAATATATTTTTGTTCAATAATGTTTTTTGAATATTATTTTGCATTTTGAACTGATTTTATGGTAGTATTACATTTTTATACAATTTTAATGAACTATTTTTCCAGTAAATGTAAACTGTCTCTTCATTTTTGGGTCACACTTGAAATACAACTTTTTTTTTGTTTTTTTTGTACAATTAATGTAATATATTTTTGTTCAATAATGTTTTTTGATTATTATTTAGCATTTTGAGCTGATTTTATGGTAGTATTACATTTTTATACAATTTTAATGAACTATTTTTCCAATAAAATTAAACTTTGAGCTTCTTCATTTTTGGGTCACACTTGAAATACAATTTTATTTTGTATTTTAGGACAATTAATGTAATATATTTTTGTTCAATAATGTTTTTTGATTATTATTTAGCATTTTGAGCTGATTTTATGGTAGTATTACATTTTTATACAATTTTAATGAACTATTTTTCCAATAAAATTAAACTTTCAGCTTCTTCATTTTTGGGTCACACTTGAAATACAATTTTATTTTGTATTTTAGGACAATTAATGTAATATATTTTTGTTCAATAATGTTTTTTGATTATTATTTAGCATTTTGAGCTGATTTTATGGTAGTATTACATTTTTATACAATTTTAATGAACTATTTTTCCAATAAAATTAAACTTTCAGCTTCTTCATTTTTGGGTCACACTTGAAATACAACTTTATTTTGTATTTTAGGAAAATTAATGTAATACATTTTTGTTCAATAATGTTTTTTGATTATTATTTTGCATTTTGAGCTGATTTTATGGTAGTATTACATTTTTATACAATTTTAATGAACTATTTTTCCAGTAAATGTAAACTGTCTCTTCATTTTTGGGTCACACTTGAAATACAACTTTTTTTTTGTTTTTTTTGTACAATTAATGTAATATATTTTTGTTCAATAATGTTTTTTGATTATTATTTAGCATTTTGAGCTGATTTTATGGTAGTATTACATTTTTATACAATTTTAATGAGCTATTTTTCCAGTAAATTTAAACTTTCATCCTCATCATTTTTGAGTCACACTTGAAATACAACTTTATTTTGTATTTTAGGAAAATTAATGTAATATATTTTGTTCAATAATGTTTTTTGATTATTATTTAGCATTTTGAGCTGATTTTATAGTAGTATTACATTTTTATACAATTTTAATGAACTATTTTTCCAATAAAATTAAACTTTGAGCCTCTTTATTTATGGGTCACACTTGAAATACAACTTTATTTATTTTTTTTATGACAATTAATGTAATATATTTTTGTTCAATAATGTTTTTTGATTATTTTAGCATTTTGAGCTGATTTTATGGTATTATTACATTTTTATACAATTTTAATGAACTATTTTTCCAATAAAATTAAACTTTGAGCCCCTTCATTTTTTGGGACACACTTGAAATACAACCTTTATTTTGTATTTTAGGACAATTAATGTAATATATGTTTAATGTTTTTGAATAATATTTTGCATTTTGAGCTCAATTTTATGGTAGTATTACATTTTTAAACCAATTTTAATGAACTATTTTTCCAATAAAATTAAACTTTGAGCCTCTTCATTTTTGGGTCACACTTGAAATACAACTTTATTTTGTATTTTAGGACAATTAATGTAATATATTTTTGTTCAATAATGTTTTTTGATTATTATTTAGCATTTTGAGCTGATTTTATGGTAGTATTACATTTTTATACAATTTTAATGAGCTATTTTTTCAATAAAATTAAACTTTCAGCTTCTTCATTTTTGGGTCACACTTGAAATACAACTTTATTTTGTATTTTAGGAAAATTAATGTAATATATTTTTGTTCAATAATGTTTTCTGAATATTATTTTGCATTTTGAGCTGATTTTATGGTAGTATTACATTTTTATACAATTTTAATGAACTATTTTTCCAATAAAATTAAACTTTGAGCCTCTTCATTTTTGGGTCACACTTGAAATACAACTTTATTTTGTATTTTAGGACAATTAATGTAATATATTTTTGTTCAATAATGTTTTTTGATTATTATTTAGCATTTTGTCCAGATTTTATGGTAGTATTACATTTTTATACAATTTTAATGACCTATTTTTCCAATAAAATTAAACAGTTCAAATAATCCGAAAAAAACGTTCAATAAAATAATAAAAAAAATAAAATAAAAGGGTCCCAAGTTTCAGAAAATATGCCAGTATTGACGTTTATTATGTGTCTATTTTTTTCCAAATGAATGAAGCTCATAACATCTCATAACCAGTCATCCAAAGATGGAGGAAGATTTTGTTTCCGTAGCAGAACAATACGCCGTCTCTAGTTCATATGATGGAAAAGCAAAAGTGTTTGCAAAACATCCGGGCAAACCTGTGACATTTGGAGGAAGTAAAAAAGTGCAACCAAAGGACGAGGCTCGATCCGTGTCTTTGTATTACAGTAAGTCTGCAGGGGTCTGATGACAACGATCACATACAGGATCAACATCTTCTGTCCAATAAATTTGATGAATACATTTTAATTGGATAAGACTATGTTGTGCACAAACAGAGGAGGTGTGGACACGGGACAAGATGTGAGGCAGACGTCCGACTCCCACTGTTGCTTTAAGGATTAATTCACCTCCAGAACAAAAATACACAGATAATGTACTCACACCCTCGTCATCCAACATGTTCATGTCTTTCTTTCTTCACAGTAAATTTCCCAGTGTTAAATCAACACCACTTGGTGTTCATATTTGTACCACCAGCAGCGAGTTAAAAGTAACACTAAAACACTGTTAGAGTTAATTACGTGGTTAATTAAGTGATGATTGTTTGATTTTTGAAGACACCTGATGAAAACAAGCACAATCACTGAATGAAAGAGAAACACAAGAACTACAACTGACCTCCAGTCACAGCCTTAGATGAAATCAACTGAAAAGACTTGAAATCTCTTTTATTACAAACCAGACTGACTTTATTTCTCTCATTAGTTCTGAGAATTAACAGGTTTAGATGTTGATTGATTGAAAAAGTTTGGTTATCATTAGGGTGGGTAGTGTTTCCATTAGGACAGTTTGACTCTTGGCTCTTATGTTAAGTTTGTGGTCTTTATAATGAATTATGTTTTCATAAACACTGTAAACAAATGTGATATGGTGATATCTGACCCACAACATCCATTTTTCCGCCGAGTTTAGCTCTAATCAAACACACCTGAGCTAATCAATAGCCCCTTTCACACATTTACTGGTAAATGTGTGAAAGGGGCCCCTTTTACTGGTAAATGACCGCTACGAGATCATGTGTGAATAGGACATTTTCAAAAATACCCCTAAATTCTTTCTGGCAATTTATCAGTAAGTGTATTAGTAATGTTAACAGTAATATTACATAGTAGTATATTAGTAGTGTAATATTACATAATAGTTTAGCATTGCCTGAATACTGCTGTGTGTGAATGAATGAAGATTACCAGTGTGAGTACGTAAAACGCGCTGACGAATAAAGTCTGCTTTGGTCTAAATGGACTACTTGCACAACTACTTCCGCGTTCTACTTGTTAGGGCTCGGGAGGTTCCGGTTAGCGTTCAGAGCACCTACATACAGACAATTTCTCATGAGGACGCAGATTATTACTACATTTTAGGGCTGACATTTCTTTAAAAAAAACAATTAATCATATTCTCTGCGTTAAAATGAATCATATTCAACCTGCTGAAAGGTTACTATAAATATATTTCCCTTCGGTATGTGCATTCTGAATAATAAATAAATTCATTAATCTGCCACATTCTCATGGACAGCGTTTTTCTTTTACTGATCATAATTCATACCTGATGAATTTGTTGTTATATGGTTTAACTTCAATGGCATTTTTTGGTTTTATTTGTAGTAGACCCATGGCTAATTTGTTTGTGTGTTGGCGCTCTTATTCCGAGCCCATACTAATTATTACATTGTTTAAAATGGCTGAATGAATGTGCGGTAACTGCCTTATTTAACGATGTTAAACCTTAAAATAATTTTTCACAGTAACACGCTGACAGTGCGATGATTGAATACTCATATTTTAGCATTAGACTACATACAGTGAAATGATGACAGAATATGACACAGAATAGTGACTAACATATTTAATACAGAGAAATAAAGGTTCATTATGATCTTATTCCACAAGAATAAGATCATAGAGGTTCATAGAGCACTGACACCCTGTGCTGAACAATCACCTATGATTACAGCCACCGCTTTCTCAGATCGGTTTATGTTGCATTAAAACTTCACGTTCTGTTGAGTTTGGAAAAGTCTATACGCAATAATTATCAGAATATGTTTTTTCCCCTCTCCGAAAATCTGCGAATTGGAAATCATCCCGCGAAATCTCATTTTATTAGACGTTTAAGTCAACTACATGATTACAGAGCATTAAAAATGTACATAACTGGAAATAACTGAGCCCTACGATTTCAAAACGGAAGTACGTCATGAGGCTCAGTGCAAGTAGTCCATAGATTGTTTGCAATCATGTGATTCTGAGGACGCGTGAAATGCAGATGGAGGGCAGGAAGTGATTTTTCTCTATAGGAATCAGTAGCAGAATCTCAAAATGACTACGTTTTTAGTTGTTTATGGAAATCGATCAAACCGAGAAATTTTGTTTCATATCGTGTATGAACATTTGCTGTTCATAAGGAGGAAAAGGCAAGAAATTGACTGAAAAAAAAACAGGGAAAAGTGACTTGTAAACCTGCGTCTGCGGTCAGGAGGAGAGTCAGATAATGCTTGCGTGTGCGAATGGTTAAGAAAAGATATAATCATATAAAGAAACATATAAATAGTGTCTATTTATATATTTATTTATATTATTATATCTTAATAGTGAGAATTCACACAATGCTAAATGCCACACGTAGATACAATGCAAATAAGATACATTTACAGTTGATTACAATTGAACCTTGTGAGATTGCCATGAATTAAAGTGAGTGACAGCTTTTTAGTGACTATATGAAGCACTATTTGCTCGCTTTCTAGACTATAATCAATTCAGAATTTGAAAAAAAAAGTTAATTTTTGCTCTGTTTGCTCGCTTTCTATGATCAGTTCAGAATTTGAATAAAAGTTTTGCATTACATACTGCTAACAGGACCAATGGCCAAAAACCCTGTACAGCAGTAGTTTCAGGAGTAACATATACCCTGCATCCTTCATATAAATGTAGGAATCACTTTAGAAAGAGTTTGTTTGCTATCAGGCTTAGTTGCAGCTTATTTCCACCGCCTCAATGACAGGCAACATGAGGCAGCTATTCAATTTAGTTGAAAAGTCACTCTTCTTCATAACATAAGGATCACATCCCACATATGTTGTGGTTTTCTGTTTATACGTTTCTCTTGTACAGTACAGACTTTCCTCCATCTCATCCGTTCTGCTTTTTCAGTCAGTCCTGAAAGTTCGCTTCAGGGTTCGGTGCAGGGTTTTGTGGCTGTTGGTCCTGTTAGCAACACGTAAAGCTAAACATTTATTTAAATTCCGAACTGATTATAGAAAGCGAGCAAATAGCGCTTCCATATGGTCATGAAAAAGCTGTCACTCACTTCAATTTATTAAAATCTCACAATGTTTCGTTATAATCAATGACGCTCTCGGTACTACAAATATAATATCTTACATTGTGTCTACTGGCGTTTAGCATTAGGTGATTTCTCACTGTCTCACCCTGTAGATATTTATATATTTCTTTATTAATATCTTAACATATTATATCTTTTCTTAACCATTTGCACACACAAGCATTATCTGACTCTCCTCCTGACCACAGACGGAGGTTTACAAGCCACTTTTTCCTGCACTTTTAAGTCAATTTCTTGCCTTTCCCCCCTTATGAACAGCAAATTTTCATACATGATAAAATATATTTTGTGGTTTCTCGGTTTGACCGATTTGAGCATCCATAAACAACACAAAACATAGGCATTTTTGAGTTTCTGCTAGTGATTCCTATGGAGAAATATCACTTCCTGCCCTCAGCTGCATTTCACGCCACAGCAATGACGTCATGTGCAAACAACGTTTTTATGGAGCTTTGCTGCTTGTTTCAATTAGGTTTTCTATATAAATATGGACATCTTTGACCATTGTTCACAGCTGTTTCAAGTGTTTCTCATTCATCAGCGCTGTGGCGCTGCAGTTAAAAAATCTATAATGTGCGTCTCGGGATTATAAGAGCAAAAAACGCGTTCTGTTTGATCGTCCCTTTATCCCGGTCACTATACTTGTTGTCAAATTGGACAGATAGTGAAACCCACCCAGCACCAGATGTCATTTGGACATCGTTTTTTGGGCTAAATCAAGTCGGCCGTCATGGACTTCTTTAGCCCAAAAATCGACATTGAAAATTGGTCGTTGTTTGGTCCGTCGGATTTAGTCGTAATTCACATCCGGGACATTGCTAGTGTGCGCGCCTCACCCATTTGAAATATTTTTTACAGACGCCATTTTCTTTCCTTGTGATGCAGAGCATATGAGGAGGGGAAACAACTAAATAAAGTGTTTAATCTTACACACAAAATGTGTTTTGTAATATCATATGGTTTTATAACGATATTCATGTGCTGTATGCCGCTAAACTTTGCTCAAAGACATTTTTTTCGCACTCGCGATGCGGAACAGACAGGAAAGTTGATTTTATCAAGGAAAATGCCAAAAGTAAGTGTTTTACTTCGGTTACATTATGTGTAATATTACTTTATGGTGATATTAATATGCTGTGTGCACCTAAACATTTCTTATAGATCTGAATCGCTGTGCAGTGCTGAGGTGGAGGTCACTTTTAACAGGGAAACACTAGAAGTAAGTGTTTTATGGAGAAGGGTCTGGCTGCAGACATGCACCTGCACTCTCAGACACCTGCACTCTCAGACGCCTGCACTCTCAGACACCTGCACTTCCGCAAGTGACGTCACTTGCAGCCAATTTTATTTGTACTTATTTTATTATTATTTTTTTTTTATTATTTAATCTCTCAACATTTTACAACAGGAGCCAGGTGGTAAAGACAAGAAAAAATAAACTAAATTACAATGTCACTCGCAATCGCCACTTGCACTCTCTGCTACCTGTGACGTCACTTGCAATCCACACAAATGGTGCCTGTTGCCAATGGAGACAAAAAGCTGTGGTCGTTAAACGATTAAAACTAATGTGGCAAAACGGACTAAGATGATAAAGACCAAATTCAGTATAAACCTTACTGTTGTCAAACGATATACCAGCAGATATGAACGTGCCATAAGAAAGGCATTATGTGATATTAAAAGGACCAACTCTGTATAGGCAAGCAGATGAGCCCAGAACGTAATGCTTTAAATAGATGTTTTCCTCCCATAGAAAATCAATATAAACAAAAGACAATGATATAAAAGAGCTGTAGAGATTATTCTTTATGGGAAAACACGAATGTACGCGGCGTTGTGTTTATTCTGGACTCACCTGCTTGTGTGTAGTTGTTTTAATAATGAATAGGAGCATATTGAGTTTAATCTTTATCATCTTCATCCGTTATGTCACATTATGCCACGTGTTAGCCTACATATACATTATATTAATAAACTGTATATCAAATTTGATCTTTTAATTTCATCTTAATACATTGAGCCATATTAAGTGTTAATGGTTTTCTACGGGAGGAAAACGCTTAATGAGAGACTTCATATTCTCTCGTTCATATTCTGCTGTTCTGTGGCCACGGATTTGCGGGTCTTGTTTTTATCTCCTATGACTTGCAGGACCCTGTATGTTCTACTAAATTAGTTTGAATCGTTTAACCACCACAGCTTTTTGTCTCCATTGGCAACAGGCACCATTTGTGTGGATTGCAAGTGACGTCACAGGAGCTGAGAGTGCAGGTGGCGATTGCGAGTGACATTGTAATTTAGTTTCTTTTTTCTTGTCTTCACCACCTGGCTCCTGTTGTAAAATGTTGAGAGATTTGATTAAAAAAAATATATAAATATATAAAATAAAGTAAAAAATAAAATAGACTGCAAATTACGTCACTTGCGGAAGTGCAGGCGTCTGAGAGTGCAGGTGCATGTCTGCAGCCAGACCCTATTGGTTTTATCTCATTTAAAATATTATTTAAGTAAGTGTTTTACCTCATTTACATTATGTATTTTATACAATAATATTACGATGACCTTTATACATTCATTTATGCGTGACATCTACTTGCTTTAATGGGCGCAAACACTAAACATTCACGTCTGGAGTGGAAGGAGTTACAATGGAAATGGGGTGGAAACTCAACTGTCCAGCAGCAAAACACGTCTCCCACTGTTGTTTTCACAAATTTCAGGTAAGTTTAGTCTCTAATATTACACAAATAGTACATGCATGTGTTCCTGACACTTTCTTTCATGTAAATGACACACTTCTGTTGAATATTTACTTTATAGAAATGGTTTATTGTCTTCAGAAAAAGGCCATTAGCATCTGAACCATAATGCTAACTATAAGAGGTAAGTTAGGTGAACTATTGACTTGAGCTCTTGTTTATGAAAGTCTGGGCTTTTAATGTCATCTTGATTAATGTGTTAGGAGATTAAATTATGTAAAATGTTTATTCATTTTATATGAATGTGTTTGTTTTTATATGCTGTTTTGTGTATTTTGTGTAGAAAAATGTCTAATAGATTAATCACACCAGACTTTTGATACGCTGTTTATGACTGGGCGGAGACTGTTGTCCACTCACGTGAAGCTGTAGTGCTCAGGTGTTGGCGTGATTACAGCTCGTCTGTGGAGGCAACGTGCGACGGGGTGTATGGCTCAGCAAATATCAGCGTGAGGAGTGCAGTGGCGACAACGGACGAAGGCGGAGGCCGTGGTAGTGGGATAACAGACGAAACGCTACAAGCTGAGTGAGAGTGAGTGCCGCGGTAGTGGCTGTAACAGATGAGACGCCGAGCTTGAATAGAGGTGTGGTTTGGAGCACAAGTAAGCCGAGGTGCGGTGAGCAGGACGCCCGCAGAGAGTGTTACATGTACAACGTGGGATTTAACGGGACTGGGTAGCAGGTAGCTGCCCGGTCATATTGTGAGTTCCCTTTTAGTATTAGGCCGTTCTAACAGACGAAGATTTGCGTTGATCTAACATCGCTGAATGTTGTGACTAGAGACTGTAACAAATGTATTGCCAATATCTTAGCCTATAGACATTTAAATCATTTTTTCTTTTTTTGTGTGCTGTGACACTGGGTTGGAGTGGATTGTGGTTTATTGTGTGCACAAGAGAATTGTAGTTTGTGTTTGTGTGTGAAGTAGGCTGTAGATACTGGCAGTGTTCTCTTCTATTTTTTTAGTGATGAGTCGCGTGGAGTACCTGTTGCGGTGGGACTAAACTGACTGTGCTGCTGTCCAGAAAGTCATTACATGGACTGGTTAAAGACCGCTTACGGACTGCCAATTTCTTGTAAACCATTCCTTCTCTATGCTGTTTTTACTTTCTTATTTGTATGAAAATAAAGTGTTGTAATGAGATCTACCTCTTGGGTGTCTGTGTTGGTGCCTTGCCCTCAGTGAGAAGGTTAAATTTTATTGAACTAAAATTGGTGAAAAGAATAAACTGAGTCCTGGTCTCAGTATTAAAATCCAGGTGGCGTAGTCAGCTACTGGTTGGCTTAGAATTGTCTTTGAATTATATATAAGCATTACCACCTAGTGCTTCACAAATGTTACTTGCTGTTTTGCTTTTTTAATAAAGGTTTTGCAGGCAATTTGTCATTGGATGAAAGGAAGTAAGCTCATTTATTTAACCTAGAAGTATGCAATATACAGTTAATCGGATACAAAATTTAACATGGAGCGTGAAAATGGGTTGAAGGTACTTTAAAAATGTTTTGACCTTTCATGGTTAACAAATATTGATTCCACTTGTCCTGTGACTTCTGCAGTTTCCCAAAAAATCTTCTACGACACAGGAAAAGTTTGAAAAAGCTTATTAAATTACTTTATATGTATCTTTCATGATATATTTAGCCTGTATCACCATGCAACTGTAATTTTCTTTTGCAAAATTATATATATATATCTATATACTTTCATGTTTGTTTGCTTGTTAGTTATTTTAAAAGGAGCTAAACATGTACGTTCTGTTATTAAATTGTATTGTTTTGTATATTCTGTATATTATTTATTTTTCTTTTCTGCATTTCACCTTTGCTATAGTTTACTTCTAATAAACCTGACATTGTATAATAAATATTGTTGACAGATTGTTTGTGTTCCTTCCTAGAATCTTCCATGCTAATGGCCGTGCAGCAGAGTTGGAGCGTATCTCCTGTCGAAAAACATCTCTAGACATTATGAACCATATGACTAGTAAGAAATACCTTAAATATACACTACCATTCAAAGGTTTAAGGGTCAGATTTGTCATGTATTTGAAATAAGTCTTTTGTGGCAACAACTGCTGCATTTATTTGATTAAAATACAGTAAAACAATAATATTGTGAAATTACCATTTTTGAATAACTATTTTCTATTTCAGTATGTTTTAAAAGGTGATCAAACCTGATTTTTCAGCATCATTATGCTTACACGGTGTCTACACTGGATGCGACAAAATACAGTAGAACCCATTATAATCATTGATGCTGTCTACACTGGATGCGGCGAAGAGTGACACGACAAATCCCCGACAGTAAACTGCTACCGCGTTCTATTGATGACGTGCTCACACACAGTTCAAATGATATGCAACGGTCGCTGTAGACATGGTGTTATCTTTAGTGTCACATGATCCTTCCATTTATTCTAATAAAGTGCAAGAAGATCTTAAAAATATTAACGTAAACAGATTGTTTTTTTTACCTTTGGTGATTTATATTGTATATCAAGAATGCAATGCACAATAACGTAGATTGTCTGTCTATGCTGGATGCAAACCAGAGCGACCATTGAAAATCATTTGCTGTCGGGGATTTGTAGTGTTGCGCCTCATCCAGTGTAGACAGCATCACTGATTATAATAGGTTCTATCGTATTGTGTCGTATTTTGTATGCTTTTTTGCTCACGGTGTTAAAACTGGTATGATGCCATTCATAACTATTAGAACTTTTCTATTTCAGAGACTGAAAATCATCAATAAAATACAAGGTAATGATAACTTACTTTAAGAATATAGTAAGACTAACAAGAATAAATAAAAATGCATCTGTGACTTCATATTGCTTCTTATTTTTCAGTGGATTGATAGCTCCAACACCAATTAAGCAGACCTGAGCAGCTGATCAAGGATCACCAGAAACTCTGCAGAACGTTGGTCCTCAATGCCCAGGACTGGAAACCAGAGTTGTAAGTCATCAATCTAGCAGTCATCCTGCCTCTCTGAATTGTCATGTTTAGAACATATTGCAGGAGATCTCAACATTGTCTCTCGAGGTCCACTTACATGCAGCGTTTTGCTCCAACCTCGTCCAGTGCGTCTGAACAAACTAATCAAGGTCTTCAGTTTAACTATAAATTTACCTGAACTATGGGTGTGTGTCTCTCAGGTCCCTTGATCATTAGTCAGTGGTTAAAGGAGAACTACACTTCCAGAACAACAATTTACAAATAATGTACTCACCCCCTTGTCATCCAAGATGTTCATGTCTTTCTTTCTTCAGTTGTTATGTTTTTTGAGGAAAACATTTCAGCATTTTTCTCCATATAATGGACTGATATGGTGCCCCGATTTTGAAATTCCAAAATGCAGTTTTATATATTTATATATATATTTTTAAATGCTAATAATAATAATAATAATAGTAATAATAATGACAGTAAAACCCGCTAAATATTTTAAAAAGCAGCCCAAATTTTATAGACCCGCCCAATGCCAATTTTCCCAGACCAACATAACCAAAAACCGCCCAATCTGGCAACACTGGTCATCAGTGCTGCTTGCATGTTTTTTTGTTTTTTTTTTTTTGCACGAGGGCGCCCTCTGGCGTCCAGTATAAATGAAACCCATTCTATTTTGCCTAAAAATCGAAAAAATAATTTGTAATTTGTTGCAAAAAAAGAACAAACAAACAAAAAACACACTGAAGTGGCAAGATATCAGAACCCAACCGAAAACCGTGGTTAAAAACCAAGGTACGTGTTGAACCGTGGACGAACTGTATTGTTGCATCCCTACCACAAGCATAATCCCGCTCTGCACAGTGAGGAGGCTGTGGGACATGAGCAGGACAGATCCTGTGTCTTGTCTCATTTTCTTACAATATTCCAAAGAAGCTCACACAGTTTGTAAATGCTCAAAAAAAGCTAATTATATCTTCTGCACAAAAAAAGACGCGTGTTGAATGTTACATTGCTGAAAAACAACTGGTGTGTGAAATGTGCTGTACGGATCATGTGGAAATAAAAATTATTAATAAATAAAATAAAATGTAAAAAAAAAAAAATAAATTACAGATAATTTACTCACCCCCTTGTCATCCAAGATGTTCATGTCTTTCTTCAGTCGTAAAGAAATTTATATTATTCTTTGCAGTGATAAAGACTATGTTGATTAGCATTGCATTAAAAATATACTTTATTATAATGAAATTATAATAATGTTACAATCTAAATTAGTCTAGGGGAGACCGTAACAGAAATAAATGGTTGATGGTTGGTGAATGTGCCACGGCAGAGAAAAAAGCCGTCTCCAGGCCCAGAAAGGCTACAATAACCCAAACAACCACGTCAATACAGCAAAAGAGAAGTTTTTATTTATAGAATTTAAAACAAAAAAAAATAAAATAAAAAAAGGGTATCAACTTCAAAAGGGGGAAAAGCCACAACAACAAAACTTCCTGTTTTATAATCAATTAGTTAAGCTACAAAAAAATAAAAATAATACAGCTGATTAAACTAACTCCGTAAACTAACATAACCAGGAGAAAATAAGAAATACAAAACAAAATGGCATAGAAACAGTGGTGCACCTAAGTTTTTTAGCATGGTTCTTATAAGAGTACCTGGAGATTTGGTTTGGTCCTCACACTGCACATAGTGTGTCCCATTTATTCTAACAAAAAAAAAAAAAATTATAATAGTGATAATTATATAATTTTTCAATAGAATAATAAACAAAATAATAAAGTGTAGTAATGCTATAATATTCTAAAATAAAAGGGAGTATTAAATAAAAATAAGATTTTATAGTACACTTAAAAATAAAATTAGAATTTTAACTTTTTTATATTAATTTATCATTTTCACACCTAAAATTAGCAAGCTTTTATTTTGGCAGGTTGCCGGCAAGTAAGAAAAAAAAAAAAGTCCGAATTGCGAGTGAGATAAATGTTATGTAAAAATGTTAATAGGTTTAAATATTGTTTAAATTAAATATGTGTTTTAAAATTAAAGTAATCATAGCAGTTTTTATCCATAGTATGTTGGTTTAAACGTCTGTGTTTAGTTTCAAATGGCATCTTTGAATTGAATTTGAATTTTGATTGAAGAGTGTTCAGTAAAAAACATCAGGTCTCACACCTTGGTTAACCTCAATTTTAAGGACCTTTCAAAAAATTCAAATTCAAGTACTTAATGTGGGGACACATTTCAACTGAGAGCAAGGTTACATTGTGTTACATTGTAAGATATACAACTATGCAAAATTCCTTTTTTTTGGCATTTATTTGGCCATATGACAGATTTGATATTCTTTTTGTCATATTTCTGTTTTGCATAAAACTGAAGAATATTCGGTACATCCTATACTGAATTCTAAAATGATCTGATATTAACTTTTAGATGGATTTTATTGAAAAGAGCTTAGGCTCATGTAACATTAAGTTAACATTACACATAAACGTGTGTAACTAACGTAAATCAATCAAGCTAGTATACATAGGCCACAAAGTGTTGGTGAAATAACATTAGTGGATGTTAGCCTTTGGATGGAGCAGTAGTTAATATTGATCACAGAACCATGCACCATTGATAAGCTGAGCAAGTGGTAAAAACAAAAAACAAAACAAAACAAAAACACAGCTTTTGCCTAATCGCAATTGCAGTTTAATTTTGATTAATTGTGTAGCCCTATTTAATACATTTATGGAAAGGGTAAATAATGCAAGTCATAGGGGTTCAGCACAATCTTGGTTCCCTGACACACACCTGCAGCTTCTGCGATCTCAAACACTTCAGAGCTGCAGACACACAAAAAGTCAAACATAAATTTGTGATTGATTTCATTCAAGTGTTTATTTAGACGCCTAAAAACAGGCTGAAATCTCCAGTTATTTTTAGTATTAAATAATCGTAACGATGTTGACCAAAATAAGTGTAATTATGATTTCTGTCATATTTGAGGAGCTTTAATAGAAAGGCACATTCCTTTTGTGTAGGGTTGGGTACCGTTAGAAGATTATCAATTCCGATTCAGATTCTTTTCGATTCCAAGATTTGATTCCAAAGTGAATAAAAGATATCAAGTATATTTATTCTGTTTCTTTTTTTGCTAAAAATTTAGTTGAAGCTGAATACCATGAACAAAAATCAACTGGCTACATAAAAACAAGATTCACTTAAGAGCTGTTTGCAAAATAGAGCTGTGTGATTCTGGATAAATCGGTTGCTGTTGTTTTAAATGGAAGTTACGGTTCTCTGATGATTCTGAAGAAAAAAACATTAGACAACTAAACAAAATCACATGTAAACCTAATTTGATGATTCAGTGATTCAAGATTTACTTGGTTCGTTACTGGATGAACCAGTGTTTTTGAATGAATGATCAAAGACAAATACATTATTAACAGCCCCCTTTCACCAACTACTGGCAAAACAACGTGATCGATAAATCTTTAACATTATTTGGAATATTGAATTAACTGTTAAATAAGATGATTTACTCATTTTTGATCGCTACCGTACATATTAGAGTTTATATCCGGACTATGAACTTTTAACCCAGTACCTCGGTGATTATTTGAATGTTTGTTACACAGAAGGAATCAAACAGATGAGTCTTTGTAATTTAGGCACAGAATCACGTTGATATTTGAATCATGTTTGTGATCTTTAATGATCTGTTAAGTTAAAATGCTTTGTCATATTGGTGGTGACACCTCTATTGCAACATGTTTAGCTTATCACAAATATTATAGGCTACTTTGCTTTTTCTACTTCTGATTGCAAGTGTAGCCATATTTTGGAGCACTATGCCCTTAGATTAGCAAGCAAGGTCCTGGCAGATCACTAGGTCGGGTCCTCACAGATGAAAAAAAAAAAAGAACAGGAATCGATAGGCGGAATCGAAATTTTAATTTCACAAGTTTCACAATTTGAAGTATCCAATTCCTGACCTTAAGTATCCGATTCTGGAATCGGAATCGATTTTTGATACTCAACCCTACTTTTGTCCAAAAACTTGAATTTCTCTTCTCATTTTTCTCACCCATCTGAGGACCACTTGTATCCAGCAACACCTGGTTCTGCTGACTGAGAATAAACTTCCACTTTATCAGCCACCATGAAGGCGGAGTAAAAGCCCACACCGAACTGACCAATGATGGAGCTGCTGGCCTCCGCTTGATTCTGAAGAGCATCCAGAAAAACCTGATGGAGAAAGAACGTGAGCTCAGTGAAATAATGTCCAAAGACCGTTGATACAATAGCTATGATTTTTGAGATATTGCATAAAATTGTAGAAAAGTGCATTAAAAACACATGCACTCATTTGCAGCTGATATTTTTTTAATCTGATAGGAAGACATGCCCATAAAAAATAAATTGCAGCTAAAACGTTGATATGCTGGACCAATTTCATTACACACCATCTGAATTGTTATTTTTATTATATATGGAGTATTGTCTCCACACTTTATGGTGCAAGTAATTTATTATTTAGAAAAAAATAACTTCCATGCTTTTTGATAAAATTTTGTGCCAGTTTCCCAATGTTCAGATCTTAAACACGTGGGATGGAAACTGTGCTTTATTTGCAATTGATTTATACAATATTCCAATTCAAAGTAAAATTCTAAGTTAATGAGGCATAATTAAATCTAGAAGAGTTCAATGAGACGCACCTTTGATCCAGATCGAGTGATGGTGCCCAGATTAGCAACCAGTTCATCCTTGTTCATCCCAACTCACGTGTCCTACAAATCAGAGCATAAACATGTTGACCAATAGATTCAACAGTAGCAACAGCAAGAGTTCTCGAATCTGTTCATCACAGCTCTGTGAGGAGCTCAAGAAAGAGTTGTATGGGTTGAATGTTAAACGCAATGTCCATATGCTAGCAGATACTTATTTTAACTCTGTAAAGATTTAAATTGAACAGTTTGAGCCCTTAGAAAAAATATATGTAAAAAAAAAAAGAAAAAAAGCATACATGTTGTATGTTGTGTATCATATTTGAATGAAAAGATGGCCTCATCAGGTTTTTATGGCTCATATAGTTTGATATAGTGAGAATATTAAACTCACACAAGCAGGAAAAAAACATCAGATTTATTCAGAGGCTCAAACTGAGCAAAAATATGCAATTTATTGCAGATGCTGATATTTACATGGTAATTAATTCTGATAAGCTTTGTAGTTTTAAGACATATTATGCAACACAATACAATGATTGAGAGAATATCAAATAAACATTCATTAAAAGCCTGATGTGATCAACATACATGACACTCACTTTTTAACATGATTTAAAAAAATAATTAAAAAATATCATTCCAGTAAGTGTTCATCCTAAAATAGGGCTGGGCGATAATTCGATAACGATAATTATTGCGATATAATTTTCCTCTATAAAACGATATGAAGAGTTCGATAAATGTTCGATATAATTTTTATGTGCCAAAAGCAGAACAAAAAAAGTGATATTATTATTAGTGTTATTATTATCAGACAACCCAAACCTGTTTCTTGATTTGAAACAATATAACTCATTAGAACATGCAGAAATACATTTTTCTGTTTAGATATTTATTTTGTTAAGGAAAATAATGGTCTGGTTTCTACAGCTTTCACTTTGGAGCAAAAATTTGACTTTAAACTTGAAAGAAATAAAGATTTGACATTTATTGTGATAATTATCGATATCGACTGATATGAAAAACATTATCGTGATAGTTCTGTTTGCACATATCGCCCGGCCCTATCCTAAAATATTACTAACAATATAAAAATTATTCTTATGTATGTTTTATAAAAGTAAAAAGTGAAAACATTTCCCCAGCAAAAATACATGTGAACCACGACCTGAAGGGGGACATTTTTAGAAAGATACTAAAAGGTCTTTAACTTACTAAAATAGTAAAAACTATCAATCAGACGACAGAAGGCATGTAGTAGACTGTGAACAACAGGATTTTCAGCAAAGTATTGAGCATGTTGATCATTTAGATCAGCCTTGGAAATTCACAAAACAAGTATAATACAAGGCTTTATATGGTTAAGTTACTGAATCTGTATCTTGAATGTTCTCAGTGTCACTGATGATGCTGTGGAGCGTCTCCTCCTCTGTGCTCTCAGTCTGTTGTGTGCTGTAGCTGTGATGAGACACACTGACACCAGCACAGCTGGAGATCCACAGTCTGACAGGTCTGGTGTGATGAAGCTGCTGTCTGACATTAGTATCAACTGCTGAAGAAAAATAGTCAGAATCATCAGAATTAAACACTTATGTTTTATTGACCAAAAGAAGGATTTGGATTTGATAATTGTTATTATCTATGCTCGATAGTCTTTACATCTGCATATTTACGCAGGTAAATATTTGGATTAATTACTGAATCTGATTACACTACTGTTCTGATTCACTGATCATATTAATTTAAAGGTTCATCCACAGGTTATTAAACAACTGAAACATGTAACTTTACCTCCAGTGAATGTTGCAGGGACTATTCTTCTTCCGACCCCTCTGCTGGATGATAACAGAGACATGAGACATTCAGAGAGTATTTGAGTAAATTTAATGATCGGATCATTTCTGCTGCTGCTGTAGTTTGATCTATTGAAGACTGAAACTACAGTGTGACAGGTGTACAGTGACTGAAAGGACCCTGCGGACGCTCACTAATGACGACTGTGTGCAGTTTGATTCATGCCTGTGTGAAATATTTTACACTTAATTTCTTGAGCGGTTTTTGGAGAACACTACAGGATCGGGTGATAGAAAAGTAAACTGCTACTAATACTTTCACCTTAGAAAATATAATGTATGGTAATGCTGTACAGTCTTTTGTTTTAATTACATTAAATAAAATATGTTATACATACAGATTATGTTCTATATTCACAAATACATTAAAAATGTTTTCATAAGTCCTGAGAATAAAAGTGTCTTATTTATTTGTTTGTTTGATATGATCTGGTTCTGACATGTTGGGCCTGTGTCACTTTATTATTGAAATTTGAGTTACTAGACTATTTGTTCCAGTTTATTATATTTTATATTCAATAACACATCGTAAAATGTTTTACATCCAAAACGAGATCTATTCGATAGCTTTTCTTCCCCACTGTGGTTCATAAAATTAATGGCAAGTTTCGGGTAATGAAAATCGGATTTGTTTCAAATAACTTGATACTTCAAATGAAAAAAATAAAACCTTAGTGGAGTTTTGTCAGCTACATAAATAGCTATTTAAGAACAAATCAATAAATAAAATAAAGTAAAAATTTATAGCGACCTTTAAATAGATTCTAAAAAAAAAAAAAAACACAGCTCCACAAAGGCCAGTTATAGGCTATAAAAGTCCTGCAATCAACGCCTGAAGACACACTTCTGCAAACGGAGAATGGTTTCAGCAGTTAGATTATTATCAGTAGTTGTGGAGGGCGGAGTCATCAGGTAGATTTAGTCACAGACGAAACTGAAAACTGAAACAGGAATATTCACCTTGTGATCTTTGCGAACGGTCGTATCAACATTTAGTTAATACTCATATAATCGTATCAATAATTAATAATCAATTTATTCAGAAACTCCAGTGAACACATCAACGTGCAGTCGCAGGTAAGTCGAGAAACACATTCACCTGAACAACTGTGTCTATCGTGAGTGTGACTTTAGATCAGACGCGTTTAACCGGTTAGGTAGGTTATAAAGTGATACTAAACCATACATTTAAAAAAATGGATAAAGTCAAATAAAGCTACATGTAGATACACGTTTTACATTTGCGTTTTGCTTTGTCTGGATTAATTAACCTGTTGATTGTAGATGTGTATGTAAAATGTTGTATTTGGCCCATCCCTTAACAAAAAGGAAGTATAATTCAAGTTTATTTTATGGTGTACTTAAGTGTACTTAAGTAAAGTTCAAGTACATTTTTAAGTATACTTTATGTAGTAAGTAAATATCAGTCTACTAGTAGTATACTTTTAAATGTACCATTTCAATACTCCTTGGGACTAAATTGGCCCACTTTCTAGTATATAAAAGTACACTTTTAAGTATAACAGAAGTAAACTTTGATTACACAACTAGTTTACATCTATGTTTTAGTTTGTGCTGTAAGTATACTAAAAGTGAACTCATAGGTATACTGATAGTTTACTATTTAAATACTTTTAGTACACATTCAAGTATAGTTTCAGTAAACTACTACTTTAATGGTTTTATACTGCAGGTATACTCCTAAGTTCTTTAAGTTAACTTTACATCATACTTTTATATTACTATGTCCCTATTTAGGTATTAATTTGTATACATTTTGTTATATGAATATCTGAACATACAAAACATAAAAAACACACAGTACAGGGTATCTGCTTGTAAACAAAGACATTTTATTCTAGCTTCATGCATCCATTTTTTATAAACACTTGAATGTGGGTAAGTTGCATAAATAAAAATAAATAAAACGCTAAAACAAAACACTAAAACAAAATACTAATTATGATAATCAAAACCTAGATCAACACCCCAAAGCATGACAGTCATTAACCTACCTGAAATCTTATTGCACAATGCCAGTGAAGTTGCAACTCTTCGCTGGCCAGTGCCAATCAAGACGGCGATTATGGACGGGGCCTCTGCCGCTATATAATGCGCTGTCTTGGCATAAACTCAGAATCTTCCTCTTTCAAGCAATTTCCTACTCAAAGACAGCTGTGGAGAAGATGCAAGAAGACGGGTTTTCCTCTTGGCGTTCCAGCATGTCCAAAATTTGCACTCTTTGTTCTGGACCTATGGAGGCTCTGAACAGATCTGCACCCTATGCCTGGGTCTCGCTCATGCGGAGGCAGTGCTCACTGGATCGGACTGCCCGCATTGCGAGGACTTCTCAGTGCGGGCACTAAAGTCAGCAGTCCCGGCAGCGTCCCACCACCACCAGCGAGCAGCTGGTGGGACCACAGCCACACACGGGGGCGACCGCGCACCAAGAAAAGTGCAAGCAAGGCAAACGGTCAGAAGAAGTAAAGCTGCAAGCCTCAGTCCTAATGGCACGGAGAAAGCAACAGGTGGGTGAAATGATCCGTTGCTGCACGTGTAATCCACAAGTGGTTCGGCAAAATCCACAGAGGCTGAATATCCACGCGGAACAAGAAGCAAATCCTGGAACAAGAGACACTGGAGAGCAAAACGACAAGACATGAGCGAACAACGATCTGACAACAAACACAGCAAACGCGAGACAGATATAAGCGGCGGTAATGAGCAACAGGTGCAGCTGATTAGCTCCAAGCACCAGGGTGTCTGGGCAACGCTAACAAGCAGTCAAACCAGTGACAACATAACACAGACACACCACCACACACAGGAATGAACACACAGACCCATGAACCGTGACAGTACAGCTGCTGCTAACTCCGCCGAGGCTGTGTTCTCTCTTCGCTGTTCACACTGCGTTGTTCTATACAGTCCCCAAATGTGTCAGCTTCTGACGCAATGTCACTTTCCGTCTTTCAGGGAACCGAGGTTACGACAGTAACCGGAGATGTTTTGATCCTGTTTTATTTCTGACGATTGTGATTACATGCGGAAGCGGATTCTTCTGTACGGAAGATGTGAAATAGCGTCCCTAGCGCATAACAATGAAAACACGGATTCTCAGAGCACAAGTATATCTCAAATACTTAAACTTTTTCTAAGTATAAATCAAGTATACTTAAATGTTTTTTTTAAGTAAATTTCTGAGAAGTATATAAAGCACATATCTGAGAAGTACATAAAAGTATACTTAAAGTATTTTTAGTTTAAAAGAAGTATACTAATAGCGCACTTGAATAAACTTTACTTTTTCGTAAGGGATATATAGACGGTCGGTGTAAATGTACAGGTATTCAGAGGCAAAACGCATGTTAACACATCATTTGTCTGTTTATTATAATGTTTTGTTTTTATATTTTTCTTTTTAGCATCTGTGTCCTCCAGCAATGAAGTTCATTTGTGTGACTCTGCTGATTATAAGTGGAATTACAAATTCGAGATCAGGTAATTTTTTCACACCCATGCAGAGATTAAGTGTGTTTATGTCCATTCACTGTCCACTTGAACTGTAGTTTATATAGTGTATGTGATACTAACCAGCCCACTGTTGAGTTACTATTACATGACTACACAATAAATGGCCATGAAATTTCTGAGCTGAAACATTTTATTAACTTAGCCTAATTATAGAAATGGCAGAACAGGAGTGCAATCATGTAGGAAACTGTAGGTTTACTAGATGAGTCTCAGTGTTGCAAATAACAGTTGTCATTATTTAGAAATATTGACCAATTCTCAATAGCTATTTAATAAATGCACACATGCAGTGTTTGCCAATCAAGTTTGGCAGATGGGAAATTCTGGTGGCGTCATAGTAAGATCCTGTCTCAGTTGGGCGATGGTGTGGAACAGGCAAGGAAGAAGGTTAAACAACTTTCCGAAGGGCACCACTTTATCAAGTTCATCAGGACAGGAGAGAACACTGCAGTAGTATGGAAGAGTAGAGGGGTCCTGGCCTCAGCAAATGACTGGGAGATGCAGGCAGACCTGAAGAAGCGGCTCAAATTCCCAGAGGAGACAGCACACACTAGCCTCAGACTGGATATTGCCTTCTGGTCTAAAGGCCTGGAATTTATCAGTCGAGGTCAGCTGCAGAAGTTTTGCTGGGCAGTCACTCTGGAGAACCCTTAAGCTGCTGGGGATTGAAGGGATGGCCAGGAAATGGCTGGTAGGCAAGGTCATCAAACAGGCAGAAACATCATCTCATTGGATCTGGATACAGCGGGAGGTGCGGTGGCAGAGCCAACCTGTTAAAGGATGAACAACGACATAGTTGGATGGTGGTCAGCAGTGGTATATCCAGGTTGCTGGGTTTGCTGTCGAGCCCTCCCGAGTTGTCATGGGCTTAAATCGGGAAAAAGACCAAGGAAGGGGGATGTCCATCTGACGACCAGCTGTAACTACCAACCCTTGTACAGTTGAAAGATGAAGCCAAGCCTTGGCCTCTTGAAGGAGAGAAGCGATGCCACTGACTCACAGTTGGTGCAGGTCCGAGTACCTGTAAAGGTGGGCCAGTTATGATGGTCCCATTGTATTTTGCATTTCATCATAATGTGGTGGCTGAAACCTCAAATGATCAGATACAGAGCTGATGTGTGGAGAAGGACAGTTACTGCTTTACATGGGAACACTTCAGCCCTAAAATCTCATTCACTTGTTCATATTCAAATATTATGACAAGTTATGGACTACTTTTGTGACATGCCCTTTTTAAGGGGTTGACAGTTTAACTTAAACGAGGTTAATTAGACCTTTCTTTCTCTTTACAGAGCAGTATGAAGTAGTAGGACCTACAGATCCTGTATTTGCTGTAGCTGGTGAAGATGTGATTCTGCCCTGTTCAGTCAAACCCAACATCAGTGTTGTGGACATGAGAGTGGAGTGGTTTAGACTTGATCTGAGAGACTCACAACTAGTGCATCTCTATGATGATCATGTAGACAAAAACACAGATCAGATTCAGTCCTACAGAGGAAGAACGAAACTGAATCAACAAGAACTACAGAGAGGAAACACATCACTCAAACTCTCATCAGTCCAAATATCTGATGAAGGACGTTATAAATGTTTTATTCAGTCCAAATCCTGGTCTGATGACGCCACTGTTGATGTCAATGTTGAAGGTGAGTGAACCAGCACTAACATTAACTGTTTTGATGATATTGTTTAATTCACTTAGTGAATGTTGTTCTTGTTGATCTGCAGCTGTAGGACGTCCTCCAGTGATCACTGCAGATGGGTTTGATCATTCAGGAGGGCTTCATCTACAGTGTGAAACTGAAGGTTGGTATCCTGAACCTGATCTTGAGTGGTTGGACAGTGAAGGAGTCAGTTTGAGTTCAGAAACTACAGAGACACGCAGAAATGAAGACAGATTCAGAGTGAAACACACCATCACTGTACATCAAAGTGTCGGAAAGATTCACTGCAGAGTCAAACTGAGACATCACATGCTGGAGGCACTGATTGTCACCACAAGTAAGTACTGACATTTTTCTTACTGTATTTTGTGATCTTCTCGTGGTATTTTTATTCAGTAAAAAGATTCAGTGATTATCAGCTTAATGTCCATTATGTAACAGGGCTCGACATTAACGCTTGTCCAGGACAAGTGGATTTTGCAGAAATCTGACATTTGTATAATACAATGTTTTTAACAGTGTTTCTGTATTATATAGTTGTATTTAACATTCCACATGTAATCAAATAAGCTACTAGTTTTTTAGACAAACTGATGAAGACAGCAAACATACTGTAGGCCCACTGAATTGATTAACCAAACATGGTTATGCACTTTAACCAGGAGTGTTAAATGTGAAGTTTGCTTTGTAAAAATGAAACTATTTCTAAACCATAATGTCCCAGATCTGATCATGAGCTTTACACAAATTCGATACAATTTTAAACGATTTGGCACAAAGAGCACTAATATATGTGTCATTTCCTCTTTAAGGACAATATCTGAAAATGTCTTCTGATTTAATAAGGGAACTTCTTGGGGATTTCTTAATGATAAAATATTTTGATTTATTGTTTTGCTTTCATGTGGAAATATGAGACACATCAAAAAGTGTCCCACATTACCCTAATCCACCCTACATTTAATGAAATTAGGAAAATATTGCTCCCTATAAAGTTAAAAAGTTTTATGAATCAATTTAAGTTAAATATCACAAATATGCTGATTAAAGTAAGACCTGATCAAGCACTAATAAGAGTATTGCTTCAGAATAAATGTAATTTATGACTCTTTAATCATCTTGTCAAAATATGAGTTGTGCTTAATCATGGTTTTGTTTTACAGGTAATATGTTTAATTCTTGGAGGACATCAGTCATCATGATTTCAGTTTTTGCTGTGCTCAGTGTGATTGCTGGAATACTGATAGCTGTGTTTGTTCATAAAAACAGAGGTAAAATTCATAGTTATTTTATATATTTATGTAAATAATCTGGATTTCATACACAATGGTAATACAAAGTGCTTTAAAAAGGGATTAAAATAATCATACAAACAATAAAACAAAAATAAAAGCAAAGACATTTTAAATGGTTACACAAAAATTGATTTAAAATGAATTAAAACATTTGAGAATAATAAAAAATGCAGATACAAATGTATTAAAACATTTGAGAGAAAAAAATGTGGATACATAAAATACAGTGCGTAATCTCTTTTTTAAGCCTTTTTTTGATGTGCGTTTTAAAGCGTGAATCAGCTCATGATTCAGTGTTTTCCGCGCCTCAGATTGGCTCAGTTCACAGTGAATGCAGTGAACTCATTTATTTTATGTGCTGTGTGTTTGGCATGCGTTTGGAAATGCAATGGCCACCAGGTATGCTTTATTTTCGCAGCGGATGATTACAGCATTTCACTAGATTTGTAGTAAGACGTGTTTTGTAAGCCCGTTTTCACTGAAAACTGAAAACATTAATTTCTGTCAAAATAAAAGCTCTACTACCATTTCTGTCAAAAGAAAAGCTTAAAAGTGCAGTATGAATTGTTGACAGCTAGTGGTTTAAATTGGTAACATTGGTGCAGTCCAAATTCAAAATATCTCTTTCAAGTGCAGAATTAGGAAAGAAGTGCTGTAATTTCCCTGCCGTCATGTAAAGCAAAAATAATATACCTATGAAATATTCCTTTTCATTTATTTTACAGTGCAATTGTTCTATAATATATGGCTATTAGAAAAAGTAATAATATAAAAATGTAAAATATAAATAAATATATATATAAATATAAATAAATATAATCATACAAATCATACAAATCATACAATGTATTGAGACAGAGTGATTTATAGTCGAGTAATAATACTTTATAATCAATACTAAATGTAACTGGAACAGTGTAAGGATCTGAGGACTGGTGTGATATACTCAGATTTTCTGGTTCTCGTCAGAATCCTGGCAGCAGTGTTCTGGATGAGCTGCAGCTGTTTAATGGTCTTCTTGTGAAGGCTGGTCAGGAGTTTATTACAATAGTCCACCCTGCTGCTGATAAAGACATGAATAAGTTTCTCCAAGTCTTGACTGGAAACAAAACATCTAATTCTTGCAGTGTTTTTGAGATGATAATATGCTGATTTAGGGGGGCGAGGGTTGAGTTAGTCTCTCAACTGTAGCAAAAAGAGTGCGAGTGTTTATGTTGCTGTTTATAAGGTTTGAGAAGATGATTTGTCTTGCTGTGCCAATAGTTCCACATTATAAGCATGAAGGCTGTCTTTATAGATGTTATAGTGGATTGCAGTATTAATTTCTGCATTATCTATGTATATATTAAAATTCCCAGCAATAGCAAAGCAATCAAACTCAGAGGAAATGATTGATAACAGTTCAGTAAAGACAGGTTGGAGAGTATTTTGGAGGCCTGTAAATAATGATAAATAGGATGTGTGGAGTATCTTTTAGCACTAAACACAGATATTCAAAGGACAAGCAATGACCAAATGACACTTGCTTGCATTGATAGACATCTTTAAATAGAGCAGCTACACCTCCACCTCTCCTAACAGCTCTGCAGCACTCATGAAAGTAAAGTTAGGAGGGTCTGTTTCACTGAGGACTGTTGCACTGCAGCTGCTTTCTAGCCATGTTTCATTTAGAAACATAAAATCCAGGTTGTTTGTGTTTATTAAGTCATTGACCAGAAGTGATTTGTTTTGGGGAGCTTCCAGCAATAGAGAGAGTTTGGTCCCAGCATACACCATTTCCTCCATTTTCTTGGAGCAGCTTAGAAGTGGAGATAGACAATGTGTCTGGTGAGAGGGGCTGTGGCTCTGGTGTTTCCGGTGGCTAAACTGCCAGTTGAAAAAAACAGCATATGCTGGTTAGGCAGGTTTTAAAGCATGGATGTTGGATTGAGCTGGTTTAAGCTGGTCCTTAGCTTATCATGTGCTGGTCAAACCAAACTCTCTCACTCTGGGGATCGCTTATCACCTCAGATACGTCCTCTGTGTATAGAGTCTTTAGCACAGAGTAAACAAGGGAATTCTTTAATAAAAGGCCTTAAAATTAAAGATGAGGAACATAAATTTGCATTGTATGTGGATGATGTGATTTTTATTTTTAAAGTACAAACATTATTACCCTCAGTGTTAAAAAAGATGTATGTCAGGATATAAATTAAACTTTAATAAGACAGAAGCTATGGAAATTGAGAGTAAATTATAAGGTTTTAAAGAGAAATATGATTTTAAATGGAACCAAACAGAGATAATGTATTTGGGAGTGAAAATACCAAACAAAGCAGAGAATTTATATAAGTGTAACTATGATATTTTAGAAACTATTATAAGAAATTATTTTATCTTATCATTAGATAAAAATAAGGGGTGTTTATTGCCAAATTTGGAGTATTACTATTATGCAGACCAGATTAAGCTGATTTTGAGCTGGATATAAGCGGGAAAATATATCAACATGGAAAAATATGGAAACCAGGTCACTTGATGCAATTAGTACATTGATATTTTGTGGGAGAAAGAAAAAGATAAATACTAGTTATTATTATGTAGGTGAAAAGGTAGTTTTTAAATGTTGGAGAATAATTTGGAAAGTGATGTATATTGGTGATCAGTGTTGTATTTAAGGTTTGGACTAGCAAAGGACTTAAAAGATTTTATAAAAATGACAGAGACAATGAGATGGAGACATCTGAGAACAAAGAGAAAAAATATATATTATCTGGGAAATAATTTTACAAATATCTTCAAATAAGAAGTTGTCTAAAGGATGAGATTAAAATAAAAACTTTAGATGATATTCACCCACTGTTGCATTTTATGATTAAGGTTAGTAAAATCAATAGACTAGATAACCTGACAGAACAAATAAATAATATATTCAAAGAAATTAAGGACTGGGGTTTATATAATATTAAGACAAAATGGGAATTTGAATTAGGTAATGAAATAACAGAAGGAGATTGGAAACAGATTGGAAAAAGTTTTTCAGGCAATAGAAGAAAAGGTTAAGAAATCAAATATAATAAAAATACAAAATATAGTTATATATATAGACCTGCTGTTTAGTCAAGATGAGTTAAACTTATTTATAATATTGAGAATCACAGCTCTTAAAACAATAACAACATTTTTTGTTAGACTTAGTGTCTAAAGTACACTAAAGTACAGTATGGAAATGATATGAAAATCAAAACTAAAAGTATACTTTTTGAAAAGATATGGGCACAGCTAAAATCAAAGTATCCACTATAAAACAAAACATTATATGAAGTTTTTACATAATCCTCCCTCTCTTTTTTTTGGTTACACTTTATTTTGATAGTCCACTTTAGACATTCTACTAACTATAAGTAACTTTGCAACTACATGTCAACTAATTCTCATAAATTTGCAACTACATGTCTACTAACTCTCAGAGCAGACTGTTAGATCAGGTTTAGGGTTAGTAGAATAAGTTGACATATACTTGCAGTTTAGAAGAGTGTTAAATATATTAAGCAGACAGTCTACTAATACTCAAATGATTAGTTGACATGCAGTTGCAAAGTTACTTACTATTAGTAGAATGTCTAAAGTGGACTATTAAAATAAAGTGTTACCTTATTATTTTATTTAATTATTAAATATTATTATCAGCTGAAGTTTGAATAACATCATTTGAATTACTAGGAATTAGGGATAATAAGAGATTTGATATGAATATGTGACTGTGTTCTCTATTTGTATTTCCCCCCTATTTTTCATATGTAAATGGTATATTGTTATTTTTTTATTATTTATCTATTTATTTTTGTTAATGTGTTGGTGGTGGGTATTACCAGAAAAGGAGAAAAAAAGTGAATGGAAGATAAAGTAGAAGGAAAAATGAGGAATAACCGTTGGTAAAAAATATTATGTCTTTAAAGGAACAATTCACTTGTAAAATTGTATTAAATGTGTCATAATAAAGTCTAAAAAAAGAAAATAATATAATGTGTTATATATATTTTTTTTAAATTATGTTACACATAACACATTTTTACACATTTTCCTTTGGATATGTTACTTTTTTATTATTTATTTTTCTTTATTAAATAATTTGTTAACATTTAGACCAGAGACCAATTCTCACTATTAACTAGTTGCTTATTAGCATGCATATTATTAGCATATTGGCTGTTTATTAGTTTTATAAAGCAGATATTAGACTATTAACAACTACCTTACTAACTATTAATAAACAGTTTAGTTTAATAAGCAGAAATTCATTTACTGAGGCAAAGATTGTAGGTCATAGTTAGTTAATAGAGAAATAATTTAATTCAGTATTAATGTCAAGTCTATTTTCATCCACAAAATGCTTAATTAACAAACATTGTGCATTCATATATTTTTGTGAATATGGTCCTGTAATTTATTATTGTTCCTCAATCACAAATTATATTTGTATTTGTTGTCTGAATTCTGTTTTCTCTTGTCTTTATTGTAAATCTTCTTTAGAACGCATTCAACTACAGAATGAACACAGTCAATTACAGGATGAGAAGAGGAGAATACAACATGGTGAATCTGTCTTTATGTTATTAATTTGTTATTAATTTAAAGTCTGTGTTCAGCAGTAAAATACTGTTTTACCTGTGTGCATTCATTTATTTTGTTCATTTTTATCTTGAATCTGGTAAATGGTCACCAGTTGTTTATATAATGTATATTTTTTCAGGTCTGTGACTGGTTGCGAAAAAGACAACAAAGAGCTGGATTTAAGCGCAGTATTGATTAATGAAAAAAGAAACGAATAGAAACGAATAGAAACGAATAGAAACGAATAGAATAGAATAGAATAGAATAGAAAAGAAAGAGCAATAAACACAGCAAAATGAACAACCAACTTTAAACGAGAATATAACACCAATAACAAACCAAAACCAAGGATATAAATACACATAAGCATAACAATTTAAACATAGGACAGTTGTAACTAAATTAGTAGCCAAGACAACAAACACAGTAATTAACACAGGCAGGAAAACTAGAACTAAGGAAACATGCACAAAAACACAAAACAGTACCTGATCCTGACATGTACCAGGGGCTTGTACCATAATAATGGTTGAACAAACTCAGGGTTACAGGATTAGTTTGAGTTGACAAAATCAAACCAATCCAGCTTTGTTGGTATCATGACACTGATCATCAACTGATCAACATTGATCATGTGTTTATAGAGCGCGAGCACATAGAAATGTGACATCAGTAATGATCACATTACTTAAAACTGTGATTCACAAGAGAGTCATTGTGATTTTGTTCATTTAGTTGAAGATTAAAAGACTGAAAAATATGAAAAACTTTAAACACATTTACACAGTAAGATAACATGATCTGGTCATGTAAGAGGACAAGTTAAAGAAACTTGACATATCACTAAGTGTATGTAGTGTATATAGTTGATCATATATGTGTATGATACATATACACATATGAAGGTATACAGATACTCAAAAATCTAAGCTCATATGTAGTCATGATTAAAATTATTGAGACAAAAGTTTATTTATTTTTCATATTATCTGTATATATTTATTCATTTAAAATAAAATCTTAAAGCTGCAGTCTGTAACTTTTGGTGCTCCATTGGTTAATAAACAGAACTGAATGTGTCTTGTGGAAGAACATTGTAGCTGGAGCTACTTCTCTCTGTTTATGTCTATGATGAGTCACACAGGTACTGATTTACTCCACAGCGTTTCCTACCAGAACCAGTCTGAAATAGTCTGAATATAAAACCTTATTATAGGTGAACTGTAGTGATTCAGGATAAGACAAAAACATGTTTGGAAAATGGATTCATGATGTATCCACTTATTATACACATTTTATAAATTTTGAACACACAAAAAAAGTTTCAGACTGCAGCTTTAACTATTAAACTGAAATGGTTAAAATGATAATGGATTAAGGGTATAATAATTATGTAAATCATACAAAATAATTACAATAAATAATCTAAATTACTAAAATCCAGATGATTTTATTTTAAAAGTCTTTTACTATGTGATGCCCTTTAATTTGGACCAAGAGAAACGGAGGGTGTTTTTTATGCTTGATGCTGATTGGTCAAATTTCAGTTTGTGATCTCTAAACCAGAACATAATCTGTCCTGGAGGAGGTTATCTGTGGAGCGTAAGTCATTATGGTGATGAACACTGCTAAAGGCCAAACCACTTTCATGGTGCCTAAAACTAAAACTGGAGCACACTGAACTGAAACTTACATGTCTACTCAGATAAACCAGCCTCATGATCGTGTTCACGGCCCCTGATGTACACTTGTGTGACATTAACACAACTGAATGATCATAACTTGTTTGTCAGAGTAATATAAATTATACAATGTTATTTTCTCGTCTTTTTCAGAATTTTCTTTAGAACATGATCAACTTTTGAAGACAATTCTACCTAAAGGTGAATGTTTTATATGATCCTATTAAAATATAAATTCAATTAACAATGACTGAACACACTGTGCATTCATATATGTTTGCTATTCATTGTATTTTATTATGAGATATATAAACTCTGTAAAGTCTTTTTTTATTCCATTTGTCTTCAAGTGCTGATTGAAATGATTGATCTCACTATTGATCTACAGATGAATTCTGTTATGAAGCCTTTATAATTTCATACTTTCTGTTTTCAGCTCCCACATATTTAAGATCATACAAAGGTGAGTAAAAAGGCATCATTTTAATTTTAATTTATTTTTTATTTTAATTAAAGGCTTGTTTCATGGCATAATTATAAAAATATTTATTATAATTATTTATTTTACATACATAACTAAATACAAGCAAGACCCCCAAACAACATGTAAACATCAAAATTATAATATAATGTACATTAAATATGACATTTATTTACAATTAATTGTGTATTTTTGTTTTTTGTTTGTGTTGTTGTAAAGTTCTCATGATTCCTATAAAATAAATAATTGTCAATGTATTTATTATAAACTCATCTGTAAAGCAGAATTTTCAATAATTTTTGCAGTGAATGTGATTCTGGATGCTGATACGGCTCATCCACGTCTCATTGTGTCTCGTGATGGGAAACAAGTGAAATCTGGAAACACACAAACAAAAGGAAACGGAAAAGACAGATTTGATAAATTTCTTGGTGTAGTTGGGAAGGATGGATTCTCCTCAGGGTGTTTTTACTTTGAGGTTCAGGTGAAGGGACAAACTCAGTGGTATTTAGGAGTGACCAGAGAATCTGTTAACAGGAAGGACTTGATCTGTCTGAGACCTGATGATGGATACTGGATTGTGGGACTGAGATATGGGGAGTATCGAGCTCGTGATTCTTCATTTTACTCTATTTCTCTGAGTGTGGATCCTCAGAGGGTCGGTGTGTTTGTGGATTATGAGAAGGGTCTCGTCTGCTTTTATGATGTGGAGTCCATGTCTCATATCTACTTTTACACTAATCAGTGTTTTAATGAGAAACTCTATCCATTTGTTTGTTTGGGGTATGACAATAATGGAAACTCCACACCACTGATCATCTGTGATGATTACTAATGAGATCAGTGAATTTACATGATCAACTGAAATAATAGAAAATTCAATAAAAAGGGAAACAACAATAACTAGATTCATGACATGAAGTTCATAGACAAACTTTGAAGTTGGTTTGAGAAAGCCAGACCAGAAAGATTTAAATGTTTTAAAAGTTGTAAAAGTTTGATAGACAGTTTGAAAAAGTTTTAAAAATCTAAAGTCTAAAGACAAAACAATTTACACCCTAAATACATCGATAGGGTTGCTATGCAGTTGCTAGGGTACTCAGGGTAGTTGCTAGGCTGTTGCTATGCGGTTGCTAGGTTATCTGGGCAATTACTATGGTGTTGCTGTGTGGTTGCTAGGGTACACAGGGCGGTTGTTAGGTTGGTTTGGATGGTTGCTAAAGTGTTGTTATATAGTTACTGGTAAGTATCATAGACACTATACAGACAGACATAAATAGATAAATGAGTCTAAATGGATTAGAAAGAGTAAACAGAAGCTTGACTGAGTCTCAAAGGATTCTGGGAGTTTTGACAGTTGGAGTTTGAATTTGGCTCATTTGAACATTGTCAGTGTAAGTCTGTGGGATTTTTCTGATTTTTATTCTTCAGTTTTATGAAAATCATAAATCTGATCATATTTAAAAGATACAGGGCTGAGTTTGGTGGTTGTAGAGTTAAAGCTGTAGGTCAGGGTTCATCAAATCTTGTCCTGGAGTGTCGCTGTCCTGCACAGTTTAGCTCTGATCAAACACACTCTTCATTTGTGGGTCACACTTGAAATACAACTTTATTTTGTATTTTAGGACAATTAATGTAATATATTTTTGTTCAATAATGTTTTTTTGAATATTATTTAGCATTTTGAGCTGATTTTATGGTAGTATTACATGTTTATACAATTTTAATGAACTATTTTTCCAATAAAATTAAACTTTGAGCCTCTTCATTTGTGGGTCACACTTGAAATACAACTTTATTTTGTATTTTAGGACAATTAATGTAATATATTTTTGTTCAATAATGTTTTTTTGAATATTATTTAGCATTTTGAGCTGATTTTATGGTAGTATTACATGTTTATACAATTTTAATGAACTATTTTTCCAATAAAATTAAACTTTGAGCCTCTTCATTTGTGGGTCACACTTGAAATACAACTTTATTTTGTATTTTAGGAAAATTAATGTAATACACTTTTGTTCAATAATGTTTTTTGATTATTATTTAGCATTTTGAGCTGATTTTATGGTAGTATTAGATTTTTACACAATTTTAATGAACTATTTTTC
>VONZ01002858.1:0-35103 GCA_012976165.1 Labeo catla | reverse complement strand
TGCATTAATCTGTTTTCTGTTGAGTTGGTCTTGGGGAACAGTGAATTCAGATTTTGATATTTCTATAAGTAGAGTTTGTTAGATGATAAAAGTGTTAAAAGAGAAGCGCTGGTAAATCCTATAAGCCGAAGTCCTATGAGAGGTAGGCACTCAATCCTGCAAGGGTTGCCTTTCATTGTGTTTTGAAGTGTATCAAGTGAAGACTGAGTGCAAACTTGACATGTTACTCATTGTGAAGTGTATTAATAAATATTAAGCTGTGTATATAAATTGTATTTGATTTATTTGTGGGGGAGTTGTGTGTGTGTGTGTGTGTGTGGTCTGTGCAGCCATGACTGCAGTGCGACAGGCTCTCCATCTTCGGAGTGGTGACTGCTGGCCTCTCCTGTGTTTCACAGAGGGAGAGTGGTTGTTGCCTCGCTTGAGAGGAGTGAATGAGCTCTGTTGATAAAGGGACACAGTATGAATGAATGAGCCCTGCAAAAAAAAAAAGGGGACATGAATAAATGTGTACATGAGCTCTGTACCAATAAATGGACTGGTATGAATGTTGAATATTCCTTGCTTAAAAATCTTAATGACTGGCTGAGATATTCGTCAAACTTAGCATTGAGAAAAAAAGTGGCTGATATTGCTCTTTGGTATTAGCTAGATGTAAATCCTTATCAGTCTGAGAATCTGTGGTGAATTGAATCAAAGCATTCCTGGCAAAAATTATAGGAGGAGCAAAGATGGAAAAAATCCTACAAGCATCTGGCTTAGAGAGAGCAGTCCAGCAGGATACCCTCTAATGGCTACCCTGTTTAGGAATGCTGTAATGGAAGCCACGCCACAAGCTGTTAAGAGTAAGCTAAAAGATGTAGTTTGGTCTGAACTCCAAAACACATAATGAGTTTTGCGACCATGTGTCTCATGCAGTGGAACTGTACAGAAAAAATGACCATAGCTCAAAAATCAAGAAAAAGAACTACAGAGGAAGCTTATTCAATTACAAATTGAAGAACTGACAGCCAAACATAAGAAAAAGATTCAAGCAGAAGAATCTAACCAAATGACTGTGATGGCTTCTGTAAATGCTTTACATTCAGCTGTCCAAACAACTTTGCCTGCAGCAATCCCTCCAAGTGCAAACCAGACCCCTGCCCCCATTGTCAGTGTTTATGCTCAGCAGAAGGGCCTCTTGAGTGGAAAAGAAAACCACAACAACGGACACGGAGAGGAAGAGGCAGAGCTATTAATTTTCTTCCAAGAGTGTGCTGGGGATGTAGACAGGCGGGACATAACAGAAGAAACTGTCCAACCAATAAATGGCAACAGACGCCTGGGGCAGGTTGGCAGGCATCTTTCCGTGATCCTGTGAACCCTTGGGGAGGCCCAGAGAATCCTATAAGGGAGAGTCAGCTTCCAATTTGAACAATTGATGCAACCCAAGAACCTGTATTGGTATGGAGTTAGAATTGTTGCATAATTCCAAATAAATACATTATGATCCACAAATAAATGTAAAGCGATTGACAAAAACAAAGCATATTCACAAAATAAATAGAATGAGATCCACAAATAAATCTTAGAGTTCCACAAACATGAATTATATTCACAAGTAAAAAAAATTAGAATTGCAAATGAAAAACATACTCACAAATATTTTTTTTTTTTATTTTACAAACACAACTTTGCCCGGCATTTATATGTGAATCGCATACTGTGCATTTGTAAATCGCTGCGCGTATTTGTGGATTTTGAAACATTTCAAGCGTCAAGACGCACACTGATCCACAAATGGATCGACTCCACCCACCTTCTACTTAAGACAATCAGATACCGGCCACGTGGGGCTGACCAATCGTTGCATGTTCTCGCTCCAACCAATCACGTTTTGCCTTACAATCAGTGCGGGACCAGCAGTAATTCAGGACAATTAACCAGTGTCTTCAAAATGGACGACCTGGACAGTGGTGCTCATCACAGCATTATTGTAATAATATCTAAAATAAAACAAGTAATGTTATGTGTAATGTAATCAGTGTTTCATGTATCACTGAGTCGATGCCTGTTTTGACCGTGAGTGTGTTTAGCAAACTGGTATTCTACTGTGACCGGGAGGGGAGGTCTTCGGTTCACTTAGTTTTGTCGTGGCCACCACATATAAACTCATGGGAACGTGATAATATAACACAGCCACGAGATATTAATTCGTGGGAACGTCATATCAACTCGTGGGAACGTCATATTATGTCGTGGCCACGAGATCATTTTGTCGAGGTAACGACATCCTTATGTCGTGGCCACGAGATGCTATGATGAGGGAACGACATCTCGTGGCCATGTCTTATTATGTTGAGGAAACGACATGCGCTTCTGGTGGCCACGAGTTTAATGTGTAAACAAACCTGCCTGACCATAGTAACCCGGGATTATCGGAGATAGATTTATTACCATTTTATTTTGGATTAAGGAATTATTATATTAATTATTATAGAAATTAATACATTATTAAATGATTATATTAACAACAGGGGATGCTGTCTGTGTGAATGCTGTCTGTGCGCGATGCATTCGAAAGAAGTTTATCATTAATAAATATTAGTACATCAAAAAAAATAGGCCTACAAGATCTTTTTATCCAACCTTCTATTAACTGATCGTTTTTTCAGTATTATTATTATTATTATAACATAAACGAAAATAAAATAATAGGCTATCTCTTTACTTAACGTTCTATACGTAAATACTGTAAATGCTCGACATATGTTATATGACTGGGATTTTTACTGGAATGCAGTTTAAAGGTTGAATTATATTTTATTTTGTTTCGTCTAATTATTAGACTAGTGTTTTAGTGAGGAATGAATCATTCACGTAGTTTAATTTGTATATGAAAACACACTCATTTATCGTCACACACGGGCATAAATACAATTATATAGTCAAAACTTTATTGGCATAATTGTCAAGCATTAATAAAATTAGCCCTAACCAGTTATTAAAATAATAATAGCCTAACCATAATAATAATAATAGGCTAATAATAAATTATAAGTGACTTATAAGTGGCTATATTTTTATATTTATTGTGTATCCCTTTGCCTAACGTTCTGCCCTATATGCTAGTATTTGCTATATTTTGCAATTACTCTTTTGCAATTGTTTTCATTTACAAATTAAACTACGCAAATGATTAATTCCTCAGTGAAACACTATAATTAGATGAAACAAAATAAAATATAATTCAACCTTTAAACTGCATTCCAGTAAAAATCCCAGTCACATAACATATGTCGAATATATCGAGCATTCACAGTATTTACATATAGAACGTTAAGTAAAGAGATGGAACATGAACGAAAATAAAATAATAGGCTAATAATAATAATAGCAATAATAATAATAATAATACTGAAAAAACGATCAGTTATAAAAATATCTTGTAGGCCTATTTTATTTGATGTACTTTGGGTAATATTTATTAATGATAAACTTCTTTCGAATGCATCGCGCACAGACAACATTCACACAGACAGCATCCCCTGTTGTTAATATAATCATTTAATAATGTATTAATTTCTATAATAATTAATATAATAATTCCTTAATCCAAAATAAAATGGTAATAAATCTATCTCCGATAATCCCGGGTTACTATGGTCAGGCAGGTTTGTTTACACATTAAACTCGTGGCCACCAGAAGCGCATGTCTTTTCCTCAACATAATAAGACAGTTAGTTAGAGTTCTCCTAAATAGCAGTAGAAGTTTTTAGCAGAGAAGAGTTTTCTCTTAAAACCTATTAACAAAGCTGCTGAGACAAGGTTTACTAAGGAGTAGAGAGAAGTCTTAAGCTAAGAGTAAGGGCGGGGTTGACCTTGTTACTATGGATGACGTCAGCATGCTCACTAACCATGCACACAGTGATTGGCTGATAGGGGAGGGGTCTCTGTCAGACATTTATTCATAGAAATATTCTTGTAAATGTTATCATATTCAAATAAAGTTTTAAAAAGTTTGTAAAAAAATGTTGCTACATTCAAATAAAGAATTTAAAATGCAGGCTAAGTGTCACTTATTAAACAAGTATATGTTCTAAGTATAAGTATATGTGCTTCTTATAATAAACAATTAGCTTATATGCATATAAACATACTTTTTTAAAGGGTTTTTTTATGCTTTTAATTACACAGAATAGTGGAGAACTGACACAAAATCGTTGGGTGAAGAGAAGGGGGCGGGATCTGCAAAACACCTCGAAACGGGAATCAAACTCGGGTCGCCGTGAGCGCAGTTGCGCATTAACCACTAGGCTATTGGTGCCGACGTAAATAGCTTTTTTATTAACAGAATAGAATAATCATGGCTGACAGTGAGATACACAAACGTAAAAAAAAAAAAAAACTGGACGCAAGAACAGCTGTTATTTCTTGCCCAACGTATTAATGAAAACAAGGATATAGTCAAATGAAAATTTGGAGCTGGGATAACATCCCAGACTAAAAAAAAGTTGTGTGGGAATATGCGTGCAAATAAATGCAGAGTGTTTCTAAAAAGTTTAAGTTCCGAGGCAGATTGCCAGCGACGACAAGATTAGGATAGTTGGGATTTGATCTTAGTGATTTAAGCCTGATTTAGGCTGATTTATACTCGACGCGTTCTTCGGCACCACAAGCCTGTGATGACTGCGCACGCACATCACCAAATTCTGGGCCCCTATTCCTAACACATCTTAAGGATAAAAGTAGCCTATCTCATAACTTAGCAATTTAGGAGAAAATTTTAAAAATAATGGGCGTGTCCATCCTAAATTTAGGACTCCTAATTTTTGCTCTAAGAGTATTTCACAAAGCGTTTTAGCACTAAAACTAGCTCCTAAATCTGTGAAATGTTAGGAGTAGTGGAGAGGACTTCTAAGTCACTAAGATCAAGTCCTAAAACTATCCTAAAATGGCTGTTGCCGGCTATCTGCCTCAGAACAGAAACATTTTAGAAACATTTGATAATAATGAGCTTTTAAGAAGGTATGGTCTTAATCACGAAGGTCTGTTGCAGAACTTGCAGGGACGCAGTCACTTCACCAAAAAATAGAAACAACCCAACAACGCCACAGATCAAGGTTTTGACAACCCTTGAATGGCAGCTCCTTTTGAATGCAATAAATATTTGAATAAATGATTTTAATCTGCAATAGCATAACAAGGTTACATGAAAACATTATGGTCAACTTAAAAATAATGTCCGTTTACCTGCAGCAGTTGTTTGAGGCTTGAATTCTGCAATCTCTGCCTTTGTCTGACTTTGCAAAGAATACCAGTGCTTTTCACAGTCATCTTTGCTTCTGGACAAAAGTGGGAAAGTTGCATTTATTTGCAGACATATATTTTCCCACACATCTTTTTTAGTTTTTGAGGTTATCCCAAGTCCAAATTTTCCCTTGATTATATCCTTGTTTTCATGAACAAGTTGGGCAAGAAGTAAGAGTTGTTCTTGCATCCAGTTTGGTTTTCTTTTACATTTACATGCCTTACTATCACCCATGATTATTATACTCCGTTAATTAAAAGGCTGTTTATATGCATATCCGCTAACTGTATACGAGGAGCACTGAGAGGCTGAAGATATACATTTTAATTAGTGACACTTAGCCTGCATTTTCAAATCTTTATTTGAATGTGGCAACATTCATATCAACGAGGTCAACCCCGCCCGCTTAAGACTTCTCTCTATTCCTTAGTAAAAGTTTGTCTCAGCAGCTTTGTTAATAGGTTTTAAGAGAAAATTCTTAGCTAAAAACTTTTACTGCCATTTAGGAGAACTTTTAGTGGTAAGATAAAATGTTTTTTGGTTACAGGCTCTGATCATGTGTACATAATGTATTGATATTAAACAAATTTTTAACATGATAGTTTTATTCTTACATGTACTATAATAATATGTTATTAGCCCATAATATTAGTGTGCTGTCTAGCCCATTAACTCAATACATAGGTATACATCACTTATTCATATTCACAAATAGTCTAGTGGTAGAATTTTCGTTAAATGAGTTAGAGGTTTTGGGTTCTAATCCGCCATCGCATGAATTTTCCCCCCTGATTAAAATCAAATATGTTCATCAGTGATCCTATATCAGAGACACATTTGTGTGTATTTTGTTTTGTTTTTTAACCAGAATGAGTCATAAGCGATGGATTGAAGCGCTCGCGTGTGAACACTGAGCACGAGCCGCATTAAGAAAGTTCCGTCACTAATTAACATCGCAACGAAGCATGAAGCATGATTTCAGAAAAAAAAATACAGATTCCAGCATCAGCACCAGAAAGGAATGTTTCATCAGCATTAGGTACGTCCGTGCCGCTAGATGTTCAAAAAAGTCTTGGGGCAATATCGAGCCTTGCAAAAAGTGTCTCACCCATCCCACCCGTAAATTACGCTTATGAAAATAAACCCACCCATCCCACCCATAAATTACGTCTATGAAACACTAACACAAGCAATTATGAGAAGTCTTCAACAGTAAAACCAACACAATAGTGTTAAAATGTACAGTTTCACAACTTTCTTGCAAAGGTTTTCGCCTTTTCCAACACTGGTTGCGATTTCTCTCTAACAGTTATTTGCCATCTGACTATTTCTATGATCACGCATTGATGGATCATAGAGATGTTTGTACAGGCGTACCTGTTCAGCCAAAACATTTTTAAAATTGTTGGTGATCAATGCGGTGACACGCGAACAGTTCACTCGACAAATGGTTGATTTCACAAATCTTGCAGACGCGTCAAGTATAAATCAGCCTTTACGTTGCACAGATTTAGGAGCTACTTTTAGAACGCTAAACGCTTTGTGAAACACTCTTAGAGCAAAAACTTCGGAGTCCTAATTTTAGGACTGGCACACCCATTATTTTTAAGATTTTCTCCTAAATCTGCAAGTTATAAGCTACTTTTAGCCTTAAGATGTTTTGTGAATACGGGCCCAGATGTTACTATTAAACAATGCAATACAGTTAATCCAGCAGAATTAATTCCATTTGTGTATGAAGGTAAACCACATGACTGTGTAGCTAATTAATTAGTGTTCACTAGGTTACGACCAATTCCTAAAGCAGAAGTTTCTTTCTTTGTAGATGGATCCAGTTTTAGAGATCATTTGGGAATGCATACTGGATATGCAGTACTAAGAAAAAAAACGGAAACGATTTGGTGCCTGTAATATCTCAACAGTGCACACAGCCATCCTCTGCTCAACTAGCAGAATTAACCTACGTAGGAGGGGACGTTCTCACAACCTTGCGCAACGTTCTCTAAAAGTTCTCTAAAGGTGACGAATGTCCTTTACAGAACATTGGAGACGTTCCTAAAACGTCCTCTTTTGGTTACGAAAGTGCTGGTGCTCAATGTTCATTATACGACTTTAGGGGGATGTTCCATTTTGGTTATTTTTTGGCCACATAACAACCTTACAGAGAGAACATTTATTACGTTAACAGAATGTTCCCATATGGTCCTCTTTTAATCATATAAAAGCATTGGCAATATGACTTTAGGAGGATGTTCTATGTTTGGTTATTCTATGGTCACATAAGAACGTTATAAAGAGGACATTCGGGATGTTAACAGAACGTTCTCACATGGTCCTCTTTTAGTCATACAATAACGTTCGCAATATGACTTTAGGAGGACGTTCTATATTTGGTCCTCTTTTAGTCATATAATAGCGTTTGCAGTATGACTTTAAAAGGATGTTCTGTATTGGTTATTCTATGGTCACATTGCAACATTACAAAGAGGACATTTGGGATATTAACAGAACGTTCCCTTATGGTTTCCGGTTTACTGTTTCCTGTCAGATGGGGGCATTTCATTCGGGACTGCGCTGCGACATATCTTCCTGGCCCATTTGGAAACATTGGAAGCACCTATTTCACTTATAAGTAAAATGCTACATTCTTGTTATATGCTAAATATTATATATATATATATATATATATATATATATAAGAAGTTTATATATACGTAAGTTTTTTTCTCTCATTTGGGACGTTAACACAACATTCTCACATGGTCCTCTTTTAGTCATATAATAACTTTCGCAATATGATTTTAGGAGGACGTTCTATAAGGTAACGTAAGAACGTTAAAAAAAGAGGACATTTTGTACGTTAACAGAACGATTAAATTTAATTTTTATTATGTATAATGTATAACCAATCACAAAGGTCCTGGGTGGCATACAGTGGAGGGAGGGATCCAACTGTCCATCCCAACATCCGTTGATCCATACTGAGGCTTTTTTTTTTTGTTGTTGTTGTTGTTTTTCTTCACCAGCTGAGAGCCTTGTACGGTGAGTAACGTTATGTCTGCTAAATTAATTATCTATCTTGAAAAATTATTTTAATAATAGTTTTCTGAAAAAGAAGTACACGTTCCATTGTAAACATACTTTGCTAAACCAAAGTGAGTATGATCTCATGACAATTCGTATCTATTTTATGTAAAACGGGGTTCTACAAAACATACAGTTACTAATGTTTGCATAGACACTGAAATATACTTTTGTTTACAGCATCTAGGCAATGAAATCGCGGCATTAACATTTTTATTAGGGGCCAAGCACCGAAGGTGCCATGGCACCTATTGTATCCCTTAGTGTACTTTTTCTTCCGCTCTGGAAGTCTATGACAGCCCATAGAACCGCTTGCAGGAAAGTTGTGAAATTTGGCACACTGACAGAGGACAGTCTCACCATTAACCACAGCAAATTTGGAGTCTCTAACTCAAACTCTCTAGCGCCAACACTTGTCCAAATTTTCAATAATTTTATGCTAATAACTTTTGAACCGTAAGGCACAGAATCAGAATTCTTTTTTTTCTCTGAATCCTTGGCTCATGCTGAGTTAAATTAAGTCCAAAATTCAAAAATCGTAAGGTTTAGTTTCTTTTCTAAACATTTTTATTTGTAAAACCTACTTTTTCGAACTCGTCCTAGACGGTTTGTCTGATTTTCACCAAAATTGGCTCAGATCATACTCAGACCATGCTGGCAAAAAGTTATGGAATTCAAGTTGATTAGTCAAACCGTTTTCAAAAAACGCGCAAATGAATTCTACGAAAAGCACGCAAAACTGTATGTGAGGCTATATCTCCGCAATGGTTTGGCGTATTGAGACCAAACTTGGTGTGTGTCATAACAAGCATGACCTGAGGCTTCCTGCATTGTTTCAGCGCAGTGCCACCTAGTGGTCAGGAGATATGTAAAATGGCTTTTTTTGCTTATGACTTCTAAATGGTTTGGCCAAAAATCATACTCTTCAGATTCGGTGCATCATGCTGAGTCCAACCATATCAAATTTTCCTATGTCAGCCATTTTGAGTGTCGACCATATTGTCCAAAATTGCTATATTTTACGAACGCATTGACATATCATTACGAAACTTGGTATGTGTCTTCGGCACCATGCCCTTACAGTACTCAAAAAGTTTGGATGTAGCACCATCTTGTGGTCAAAAGTTATAACGAAATTTAGAAATCTGCTTATAACTTTTGTTTTAATTGGTCTACTCTAATGAAACTAGTCTTGATATATTCCTTGGATCATGCCGAGATCACTGATACCAATTATGCCATAATTGGATGAACTTCCTGTCCGCCATTTTGATTTATGTTGAAAACCTACTTTTGCGAACTCCTCCTAAACTGTTAGTCCGATTTTCACCAAATTTGATTCCGATCATCTTCAGACCGTGCTGACAAAATTTTTTTATGGATTTCGTGTCGATGCTTAGTAGGAAACGGTTTTTCGTTTAGCGCATCAACGAATTTGCTGGAAGGATGCCAAACTACATCTAAGGCTGTATCTCTGCAGAACTTTGACATATTTGCACCAAACTTTGTATGTGCCATTGTCACCTCACACTGACTACGCCACATCAATTTGGTAACAGCGCCACCTATTGGTCAGAAGTAATACTCATTTCATTAAACAATAATAATGAAATTTAACTGATTGCATTAGCCTATTATAATGAAACTAGTCTCAAAACATTCCTTGGGTCATGCCGACAACATACATACTGATTATACCATAGTTGGCCGAGCTTCCTTTCCGCCATTTTGATTAATGTACACAACCTACTTGTTCGAAGTTTTCCTTGACCGTTGGTCCGATTTTCACCAAATTTGACCCAAATCATCTTCAGACAGTGCTGACTCAAAGTTATGGATTTCATGTCGATAGACAAAACCGTTTTTGTACAGTGCCACTACACATTTGTGGCATGATGCCAAAATAACTCTGAGGCTGTATCTTTGTAAAACTTTGAGATAATGACACCAAACTTTGTGTGTCATTGTCACCTCACACAGAACATGTCACATCAATTTGAAAACAGCACCACCTGTTGGTTAAAAGTGATAAGCCATTAAATTATATTATTGGTTGTATTTATAATTTTTTCAACTATTTCATCTGATATCATCCTAAAATGGCTTTAATTACTCGTTGTATTCAGTCTGTTGCTCCTTGCTGTGCTTAGCGCCTCATTTTGCCTCTTTTGTGCTTGGCCCTGCAATTGCTGCTTGCAGCTATATTTAAGTTGGCTTGGGAAAGCCAACTTACTGAAATCCTATTTAAACTTATTATTAAGTTGGCTTGAGAAAGCCAACTTACTGATATGCTATTTAAACTTAAAGTTATTAAGTTGGCTTGAGAAAGCCAACTTACTGATATGCTATTTAAGTTGGCTTGAGAAAGCCAACTTACTGATATGCTACTTAAACTTATTAAGTTGGCTTGAGAAAGCCAACTTACTGATATGCTATTTAAACTTATTATTATTATTAAGTTGGCTTGAGAAAGCCAACTTACTGAAATGCTATTTAAACTTATTATTATTCATTCCATAGGGACATTCCATAGGCGTAATGGTTTTTATGCTGTACAAACCGTATTTTCTATCGCCCTACACCTACCCTACACCTAAACCTAGCCCTCACAGGAGACTGTGCACACTTTTACTTTCTCAAAAAAACTCATTGTGCATGATTTATAAGCCTGTTTCCTCATGGGGACCTCACAAATGTCCCCACAAGGTCAAAATTTACTGGTATTACTATCCTTGTGGGGACATTTGGTCCCCATAACGTGATGAATACCAGGTGCACACACACACACACACACACACACACACACACACATTCCCTATTTAACACATTCACACACACAGGCACACAATAAGTACACACAAAATGTAATAAGCTTAGAAATATGCACTGAATTTATTTGTATTTTATATTAGCATTACTATTTTCAAAATCATGAAATAAAGTTACAGAAGTGCTGTATGAGAGATCTACGTAGGCTTTTATATATGTGATGTATCTATTCTAAAACACAATACACAGGATCATGATAGCTGTAATATGTCTGTAGAACTCCTGCTCTGATGTTTGAGTGTGCACCTCTTATGAACACAGGATCCAGAAGAGTGTTGTTTTCTGTTGTCCCGGTGCCAATTAGCTGCATGTATCCTTTATCTTCAAACAAACTGAGAATAGGTTTGTTGTGATGTGACAGCTGATCTTCATTAAAGTCTCCACATACTATAACAGGCTTAAAATCTATGATCTCCAGAGATGTCAAAAGGGCATTCAGGTTTGCCAAAAAGTCTGCTAAATTATAGCTAGGTGGTCTGTAGATCACTGTAAGAAGTGCTTGTTTGGGGGCTTCTATCTTCAAAACCAAATATTCCAGGTCAGTAACATTCTGGATGTACATCAGAGGAGAAACTTGAAAGCTTTTCTTCACATAAATGGCCACTCCACCACCATTCTTGTTTGCTAAATGGACATGATTTGTGTAGGATGCATGTCTGTTGCGTTTATACATGGTGTATCCATCCAGATGTAGATATGCAGGAACAGCTGAGCCTGACAGGTGTGTTTCAGTGAGACACAAAACATCAGCCAGTAAAAGTTCATGGTGGCATTTTAAATCATCCATATAACATTCCAGTCCCTCTGTGTTATGATGAATGATTTTAAGAGCTGAACTAATTTTTGGATCCTGTACAATGTGAAGGATGGGTTGAATATTGTGAAAATCTGCTTTTGGTATGTTCTCCAAGGAGGCACTTATTTCTGGATCACAAAAAATTTTCTTTTCATCAAAGTCAGTAATGTGAAGTCCACTGAGTGATGTTGTTCTGCTGAGTGCAACATATGCCATGCCTGGTTCGAATATGTGCTTCAGAGATACGACAGCACAATCAGTTGTCATTCCTTGGACTTTATGGATAGTGCATGCAAAAGCAAGTTTCATGGGGAATTGCCTTCGAACTGTTCCTTTTTTTTTTAATGGTTCCTCCGACCTCTCAATATAGACAATATTGTCATCTCCATCAGGTGCTTTGTTGCGATGTTTCTGTCCAGCAGTCACATTATCTAGATGAAGACCAATTAATTGAACAACAGGAACACCACCTCGAGTTTGAGCTGTTATTTTTGCCACATTGCCAAAAGTACCATTAACAAGTCCATCTTCTACATCAATATTTCTAGTAAGCATCACTCGTGCACCAATAGCAATCTGCAGTGTGTCAATTAGATCACGTTTGTCTCCTTTAAATGGTGCAGCTTGCCTTTTCATTTCACCTGTTCGTGGATCATTTTTGTAATCATGAGCATCAATGTTAATGATATGTGAAAAACGCGAGGATATGGCTTCAGTGTTATGACTGTCTACCTCTTTATTGGTTGCATAGATGTGTAATGCATCAACAGGACACTCTTCAGGGCCAGATCTTATGACAGCTTCTAACATGCACTTGTCTGCATCAGTCAGTTTTGCATGCTTCTGTTTCACCCTGAGACGGTTGAGAAGCTCGGCATATGCATGGTCATCTCTCTGCCTCATTATCTGTGTCAGTGTTATCATTTGAAAAGTATCTTTCCAGAAGTCTAGCACATGGTCCTCGTACACACAGAGTGGTTTTGCTCTTCCCAGCGGTGGCAGTTGGTGAAAATCCCCCACACATAATACCGATAATCCACCAAAAGGTTTCTTGTTTCCTTTAATCTGCTGCAGTCTCCAGTTCACATAGGCAAACAACTGTTTTGACACCATTGAGATTTCATCAATAATTAAAATGTGTGCATTAGAAAGGTCTGCCCTCATTTCATCCAAGCTGTTTCCCAGGCCTTGGTATGGAGGCTTCAAGCTTCTTGGGAGCTTCAAAAGACAGTGCAATGTTTTACCTGAGATGTTAAAGGCTGCAGTGCCTGTGAATGCAGTTAAAAGAACAGTAGGCTGTGAAATGTCAGTATGCTTATGCATGCATGGAAGCCTACGCAGGATTTTGGATGCTTCTGCATAAATACATTTAATAACATGTGATTTACCAACTCCGGCTCCTCCATTCAAAAAATACAGAAATGGTTGTGGGCTTTCACCAGAAACACATCTTTTGCACCAGTCTCGCACAGCATAAAATATAGAAGCTTGTGTTTGATTCAAGCTCTGATACATTTTGCGAATCTGTGCATGATTTAGCTGAGCAGCTTCCATAACTGGCATAGTTGTGTTACTGACAGAGGTAGATGCTGTGTATTCAGGAATGTCTTCTTGCTCGTGCACTTCATTAGGATCAGTGGGTTCGCGTTCCATAATGCTCTCCAGTCGGATCAGTTCATTAGCAAGTGCTAGTGTAGTCCATGCATCCTCAGTTGGCCCATTCTGTTCAAAATTCTCAATTGCCTTTTCTATAGCCTCATTATGTTTTTCATATTTCTCACGGTTTTCATTTACAATGTTAAACACACGTTGCAGTTCATCAGTGCCTGGTAGTTGCACTGAAGCAAATGCATAAAATGATTCATAAGTCGGGAACCTCGTGGACTTAAGTTGTTCATCTCTGCGATACGGTAGGTAAAGTTTTAAAAGAGTTCCATAGAATTTTTCTGAGTTTTTTTGCTGTGAAAAACGAGCAAATCTAATAACAGCAGGCTTTCCCCTTGATCTTTTCTGTATGTGTCCCATGTTTTGTTGGAGTGGCAAAACATTTTTACCTTTTGACCGTCCTGCATAAACAATGCGGTATTCACTTGCAAATTCAGCCATGCACATGTTCTCAAATTCAGGTCTATTTGGTCTGGCCTTGTACTTTTCTGGTAATCCTGTCATCCACACATTTTCTACATCATCATCCATGGTCTGCAAGTACTTTATTGGCAAACTCATCTTTACAGCATTGTCATCAGTGGGTATGAAAATGACAGAACGTGATGATGATTTCAATTTCAGACTGCATGTGCGAGCGACTGCCTCTTGAGCACTGACCTCTCTGTTTTTTGAATAGGCATTCATGACCTGCTTCATGCACTCACGGTCAGACAGGTTATCATGGCTTGAGTCTTTTATCACTCTCTTCAGGTAATCACTCATCTCATGTTCAGCTTTTGAAATATATGAGAGCATGTACATGATACAGCTGTAAGGATTCAGAATGAACTGTATGTCCATGTTTGCATTCCAAGCTCTTAATAACATTGGATTGTAGCCATTAACCCAGCAGTCTTGTGGTCGTCTCTCCATAACTATTAAACTTGACGTAGACAGAGCCTCAATATGTTTCTCATACTCTTCGTAAGTTATGTTTGCTTGATTAAGTAGCTGTGTAATGGTTTCAAAATTGTGATTTGAGTCATTTAGTAGATCCCACACCTTCTGTAGCTGTTCCTTTGCAACACTGGAATAATCTCTTTCCTCTGATCCATTCTCATCATCGGACTGATCTACAGGAGGAGGTCTGGGACGGGTTATCGTGGTTCTGTTAATGGGTGGTTTAGGAAATCCAAATCTGCAGTGCTTCTTGTTCTTTCTACAGGATTTGGAGTTATTACGACTGTGCATCTGCACTTCACTTACAATTCTGTGCAGTTCTGGGTCTCTGTTTGGGTCTGGTAATTTGCATGAGATGTATTTATCAATGAAATCACAAACATCCTGATCTTGATCATTTTCAAACTCTGGAGCATCTTTCACCCAAAATAAGCAATGAATGTGCGGAGAGCCACGCAACTGGAATTCTACTCTGTAAAAAAAGTCAACTACCTCACCAATAGGCTGAGCAGGTGACATGATTAGATCTCTCATTAATGCTTCAACGCGTTTTTCAAACATCCGCATGGCTGTGACTGGGTTGCTTCTCAGGATTTCGCATTTTTCAGACCAGTCTAAATCAGCAAAGTTCACAGTTTCACCCTGTTGTGCTTTAATTGCATTTATCACTTCAGGCCATCTCATCTCAGCAGCACTAAATGTACAAAAAAACGTGGGAGTGCCCAGCTGTCTTAGCATAGCAAACAAGTCACGCAGAGTTTTCTCCCAGTATGCTGGAGTCCCTCTTAATGGTTGCATGAAACGTGTTGCCTCCTTATTATTCACAAGCTTTTCTAACTCCTGTTTGTCTTGCAGTAGTGAACAGTTTATTCTGCGTCCATCACGGGTCATGGGTTTTGCTTTTCTCAGCTGGATAGACATACTAGATGTGGCCATGTGCATTTCAGTGACAAACTGAGCAAAAAAGATGTAGCTTGTGTCTTTTGCACAACGATTGTCAATAGAGAATAGCCTTGTGTTAAAGTACCTGCTGGGGGAAACATGTTTTGCTCTATCAGGCTCATCTAAGGTATTTTTTCCATCAGGGAACTGCATAGGGAAAGACATTGACTCAAGGTTTTTAATTTTAAAAATGCTAACAGGACTGTTTTTTGCTGCTGGGGCAATGCAAAATATTCCATCATCATAAGACAATAGCTGCTGACCAAGATCGGGGGGCTGAAGACATGTATCCAAAGCGAGGCCTCTTGATTGCTCTTCTGCAGTATTCTCAGAGTTATCACTTGAATCATCATGTTCATTCTCATTGCTCTGTTCTTCAGTGTTCTCATTTTGGCTGCTGCTCTCAATATCCATTTTCTCATCAGAAGCACTGATGTCATTTGTGGACTGTTCATGCTCATTGAACATTTCTTCTTCTGAGAGTGCTGCATTAATTAATATATCTTTATATTCTGAATGGATTTCTTTTAGTTTTCTTAAAGCAGACAAGACCTTATGCATGTTCAAAGTCTGAAACTGATAGTGGCCTTTGTAGCACAGACGTCTTTTCAATTTCACTGTAAGTAGGTGTGATTCACTTCTGGGCCTTGGTAAACAATTTACTGTTGTTTCTACTTCAGATGCAACAGAAATTACAGCTCCTTTTATAGCTCTCTGTTGGCCTTTAGGAAGTGTTACAATCTTAGCAAAAGGAATGTACTTTGCAATAACGTGTCTTTCTAGAATATTCAAATCACACAGTTCTGGAGGAATGGGAGTGAACTGAAGCATATTAGCTACAGAAATATCTGGCATTAGACCTCTCATCAGGGTTCTATGACAGCAGTGACAGATCCATTCTGTTTTCATGTGCTCCAAGGAACATGGATCAGGACAGTCAGAGCAGATGTGAACATGGTTTCCAGTCAAGCAAAGTGAAGCAACTGTTGGATCTTTTTTATAATTATGCACTTCACAATTACGCACTTGATTGGAGAAGAGTGCTCTGGCACAGCATGTGCAGACATAAGTTGGCCCCTGTTTTATAGCATCTCTGAAAATATTTAAGGCTCTTAACACTCCTGGATCTTGTACTATGTCAGGCTGTAATGTTTCTCTCTGGTGGCGCATCAGGTAAATTTTTCTGTATTTATACTTTATGTCTTGTGCACAGTGTAGTTTGTGAAAAACTTTAAATGCAGATATATTGTTTTTAGATTGGAATAAAAAATATTTTCTATGACGAGCCCTAAAATGTTCATCAGAGTGATAACGTTGTTTAAATGCTTTCTTCCTTTGTTCATAGAAGTTAGGATCATTTTTGCATCGGTTTGTATAATGGTCCTTTTGCCTTTTCCTAAAATTTGGATCTCTTGAATATCTATCAACAAGATATTGCATATGTATTTTCTTATATTCAGCATTGTTCCTGTAATTTCGTTTTATATAGCTCTTTTGTTTCTCCCTGAATTGTTCATCATTTCTGTAATTTAAGGTTACTTTACTCTTTTTTTTCACTCTGTACCGTTCATTATTTCTATAGTTGCTCATTGCATTGCACTTTTTTCGCTCTCTGTATTGTTCATCATTTCTGTACTTGTGAATTGCATAATCCTTTTTTCTCTCTCTGTATTCATTCATATTTTTATAGTTGTTTTTCATTGCTTGTTTGTGTTTTTCTCTATAAGTCATATTATTGCAGTAGTTGTTCCTCATGGCTTGGTTATGTCTTTGTCTGTATTCACTACTTGTTTTATAATCATAGATTTTACGTACAGCCTGTTTTTTGTCATGAACACTTTGGCTCTGAACCATTTCTTTGTGCCATTTTTTATAGTAAGACTTTCGCTTTTGAGTCTTGTTCAGTTTTTCTGTCTGCTTGATAGCTGAATGTTGGCGATTTAGAGCTGACAATGCCAATTCATCCTGTGACAGTATGCTATGTGAAAGTTCACTCAATGGTACATTTTTACATTTGTCTTGATTCTGAATAACAGTACTTAGAACTTCCATTTTATCTTGATCAATCAAGTGGGCTTGTTCATTAGATGATGTGGTTCCGATAACAGCAGTCTCAGATAGTTGTTGAACTGGATCTTGGACTTGAACATACTGTTGTGAGACATCATCAGATGAGCATTGTTCAATGTTTGACAGAGCTGTTTTCTCAAATGAGACGTATGGTTGCACATCATGTTCAAGGTCACAGCAGTTGAGGGAGACTTCAGTCAAGGGGGCTTGTTCATTAGTTGATGTGACTTTGTTAACTGCTGTCTCAGATAGTTGTTGAACTGGATCTTGGACTTGAACATGTTGTAGGACATCAGTAGATGTGCATTGTTCATTGTCTGACAGAGCTTTGTTCTCAAACAAGACAGATGGTTGCACTTCATGTTCAAGATCACAGCAGTTCTGGGAGACTTCAGTATGTGAACAGCTTTCAGTCATCACGCTAATGAATGATACAGGCAGCAGCTCGAACTCTTCCTGGTCTCTCAATTCAAAACACCCTTGAAATAATATCAAAAGCCTATCTACGAGGTCCTGCAACTGATTAAACGTCAAAAATACAGCCGTACCTGCGCCTTCATCAACAGGCATTCCATATATTGATCTGCTGTGAGAATCAAAATAACCAAACCTCCCTGATCGATCTCTGAATACAGCGATACATGATCCTCCACACAACAGCAAAGCATCACTCACATCAGATCTGAGACATTGCAAAGTTTTCTCAAGATTTTCATAGTTGCCTAGTGCAGGTGTATCTCTCAGAAATCCAAACCTCTGGGGATATTTCAGGATGTTGTAGCAGTGAGAGTTTGTCTCAATTGTCTTTGGTAGCTCATCAAAATTTAAAAAATTACCCACAAATTTTCCTTTGCTCTGCAGAGCTCGTTTGACACTAGTGTAAACTGCATCACCTTTCTGTAAAATTCCATCTAAATCGAAACTCTGTAGCTCATTTCGTTCATTATGGACTGCTAGGAACATTAAAGAATTACAAGTACACTGACGGCCTCTGGAGTACACACTGTACCTCGCATCGGACTGACAGTGAGATGCTTTGACAGACAGCACGTATGGGTTTTCGTCACTCATACCTGATATAGAGTTGGTACTGTTACTGGTGCCCAATGACGATTGTAGCTTTCTGCGCTGTTTCTGTGATTGACTCCTCCTTCCTTTTCTTGGCATGGTGATATTTCAATACTGGAAATCAAGCAAATATGTCTGAGTAATGGATAAATATATTGATGTTCACTTTTACTTGAAATAGAACAGTAGATATACAGAAAAGTTAAATATTTGATATATAACAAGACAACAGTAAATAAATGAATGTGAAGTTAATCAAAAAATGATTGTGTACTTCAAAAGAGTTGATATTCCAACGTAGTGAAAACTGGAAATTTCTCTTTTACTCTTTCTGAATGTGTATTTCACTATTCTCACCTAGGTTTGATGTTCAAGTTTTTCACAGTTAGGTTTTTCAAAGAGTTTTTGGGTTTCAAAGAGTTTTTGGGGTTTCAAGAATCTTTGGGTTGGCTCTTTATTTTTTCAAGATGCGTTAGCAAGCTTGCATTTGCGTTTGGGTTCATGCGTTTTGGGTTTTGCGTTTTGGGTAAGATTGCGTTTGGGTTGCAAGCAAGCGAAGCAGCAAGCAGTGCAGCGGCGTTTGGGGGTTAGCAGCCAGTTTGTTTTTGGTTTGGAAGAGAAAGAATAGAATGGGCGAGAGGTAGAGATTGAAGCAAGATAAACGTTTGAATGAAAAATGGATAAAAAGGTACGGATAGGACAGGACAGGAAAGGACAGTAAAGAACACACACACACAGAGAGACACACACAGAAAAGAACAAGTTAATAACATTCTTTTAAACAGGAATACAAAATTGCACTTTTCAAAAAAAAAAAAAAACTGACTAAGCAGTAAATTAATAATACTGCTTAAAAATTCATTAAACAATAATGAAACAATTCTAATATAATCATGTCTAAAATGGTTACTTACTGTACAGAACGAGACAATGTAATGAATAAAAAATGCATATAACTGAATTACATTTGTATGAAATGAACTGCATTTTGATTGATGATGCTATCCCAATAAATTAAAAAATAATTCTTACACTGATGGAAATAAAGATGTCCAGTGTACTGTAGGAAAAAACACAGCACTTTTGTTTGCATCTCACACAAATCAGGCTGTTCATTTAAGCTATGAAACCTTGGTTTTACTCAACACATTTACTTGAACTTCAAATGCCCTACAAAATAAAGTAACTTCATAATTTTAACTAATGGCTAAGTGTGTCAATTTCATAGTATTATATACATTAAAGACTATAACAGCAGTGTATATTATATATATATATATATATATATATATATAACAATGAGGTCTATTAATGATGTGAATATGTATGTGTGAAGTACCTTTCAAAGAAGGTGCCAATGACCACTTGGCAGTAGGGAGGAGGACAACACAATCTAAAAAATAATAAATAAATAAATACATTAAAAAATATTAAGATCTACCACACACAAAAGTTATTCTAATGTTAAAGTCCCCATGAAATCAAAATCAACATTTTTTTTTTTTTTGGCTTTTAGTATGAATAAAGATCCAGAGACATAGCAGATTTACAGATAAGCAAAAGGGAGAAAAATAAGAAATCATTTACATGATTCACTAATGTCACACATATTACTGTACATAGGTATGTATGGATGAGCATGTACAGAATAACGATGAACAGTCATTAAACTGAAAGTGACTAATCAGAATCTTATGAAAATATAAAATCTGAATACATATATCCATATATACAGTTTATACTGATTTACCATAAAGGTGCAAAACAGCAACAAATTTATCACAATTTATGATAAATTGTGTTAAATCACAATTTATGTCCATCTTCTTCATGTCTGTAAATCATTTTACTTTTATACAATTTAGGTCTGGGCCCGTGTTCACAAAACATTTTACCTTAGCACTAAGAGTTCTTCTAAATAGCAGTAAAAGTTCTTAGGTAAGTGTTTTCTCTTAAAAGCTAACAAAGTTGCTGAGACAAACTTTTACTAAGGAATAGAGAGAAGTCTTAAGATAAGAGTAAGGGCGGGGTTGACCTCATTGCTATAGATGATGTCAGCGTGCTTACTAACTATGCACACAGTGATTGGCTGATGGGGTGATGATGAAAGTTGCCACATTCAAATAAAGATTTTAAATATAAACAGCATATAAACTGTTTATGACTTACTGTCATGGCTGACAGTAAGTCATGCAAACATAAAGAAAACCAAACTGGACATAAGAACAGTTGTTACTTCTTTCCCAACTTGTTAATGAAAACAAGGATATAATCAAAGAAAAAAAAATAATCAAAACCAAAAGGATGTGTGGGAAAACTTATGTGCAAATAAATGCAAAATGTTTCTAAAATGCTTATGTTCTGAGGCAGATTGCTGGTGTTCTGACACCATTTGTGATTTGGTCTTAGTGACTTAGGAGTCCTCTTCACTACTCCTAACGTTTTACAGATTTAGGAGCTAGTTTTAGCGCTAAAACGAGTCCTAAATTTAGGATTGTCAAGCTCATTATTTTTAAGCTTTCAGCAAGTTATGAGCTACTTTTAGCCTTAAGATGTTTTGTGAATACAGGCCCATATCTAGTAAAGGTAAGTTTTAACCATGATAATTAAATGCAAATACTGAGAATCTGTCTGGCTGTCAATCAAATACTCACAAAATACTCACACCACAGCAGCAACAACGACCTGCACACAAGGAAAAGGGATAAATACGTCAAACAATACAAGAAAGATGGACATTAGTTACTCTTTCCCACTGTCAAGCAAGCTATAATATTAATACTATGTTTTTCCTCAAAACTCACTTAAAATAAATAAATAAATAATCAATTTTCGTTCTGATTAGGCTTATCTCAGAATAGAGATTAACTTTATACAATCAATAGAAATTATTATACTACTATGTCACGAACATAGATTAGACTGCAACAAATTATGGAAAGAAACAGAATTGGGTGGACAATATGTGCTACAGTATGTTCATGTTTCAAATCTATCTGCACAATTTACCTACAGACATTATATAAAATTGATATACTATACGTTATACACAAGTGTTATCATTTAGCCCTTGGAGAAAATAAACTGCACTTTTTCCTCCATAAAAAAGTGACTTCTTACATAATATTCTTTCTTTTTGTCCTAGTGGCCTACGTTTTCCTTTAATTAAATATCATTATTATTATTGTATTACCGTTAATATTTCGTTTTTCATTTATTATCTTTTTGGGCACATGCTGGGAGTTTCTCTCTCTCGTGCACGCGCCAACACGTGTCAAAAAGAGCTCGCGCAAAGCTTTTGAAAGTAACTAACTTTTATAATGTAAAACAAAAACATACACGTAAATACACCGTGTTGTTTGTGAAGCTGTCTAACTGCCGGCGCACAGTTTACCGGCCGGCACATTAATCACACATAATGAGATACGAGTGTGTTGGTTAGGTATGACATGCACATGAAATAAAGCTTCGTTTACGTTTGTATTTAAGACTTAAAGACTGTACAATACATGCATATCGTTCATACACCAGGGCTCGACAACAAGGAGTGCTACAGTATATATACTGTAGCAGGCAGAGCAAGATCACGGTTCACATTGCGCAAAATATAGGAAGTACTATCCTAAATATTAAAATGTAGTTCATATTAATGCATCTCTGAGGTGAACTGATTGTATTAAGAAATGTTTACATGGATTTTTTTCCATTTGCCTCTGTATAACGCATTTAAACTAGCGTTCATAATCACGGTGCTGCTTTGTTTACAGCAGTAACCAGGGAAACGCTGTATGATTATTCCATAAGCGCCACCTGCTGGCAGAGACTGAATTTGCGTTCATTCAGTCCGTCTGCTGTTTTTCCCTAAATCATCGTTTTATTTGTAAAAAATAATTTTTGAACAAACAAATAATGTTTAGAGGTAGTGGGTTTTGCTGTGTATGTAAAATTTTAATGTCATATAAGCATAGAAAGAATCATTAGGGTTGAGCCCTGTACACGTTCAATTCATGTCCAATATATATGTACGTTCATTGACCTGTAGATCGACCATTACACCCTTTAATAATAATTATAATAACACCAAAAACCGGATGTAAATTAATTCTAGTCAATTAAGATTTAAGTTTTAAAATAACAATTTAAAAGATAAATTACCTCAGAGAATAACAGTAATGTTAATGGCTAGTCGCCAGGTTTATATAAACAAGTAACACTGATGATCAGGCTGAAATCTGTGCATTTTCCCCCAAAATAATTAATTCACCACTATTTACGTCTGCAAATTTTAAATAACAAATCCTCAGATATTTATGAAAAATTAAATCGCATACCTGACCGAAGCAATCTCGGACGGGAGAACAGGATGATTTACCGCGCAAACTTCCAGCAGTCTCATTGGTTAGAAGTAGTCACGTGCGAAGAGCTGATAACTGTCATCTTATTTGTGTAGGTTTAAAATTACATTACTCAGCATTACTTTCTCTATTAAATTTTCCCTTCAAAAATCAAACAAAACAAAACAAAACAACAACAAAAAAAAAAACGTGTTAAAGCAATACTATTAATACAATAATAATAATAATAATAAAATAAAACACAAGAAGCAATGATGATGAGTAAAAGAATCAGCCAATTAGGGTTAGGTTTTATTGGGAAAAAATAATTTCTATACATCCATTATAATGATAAAGTAAATTCATTAAAAACAAGTTCAGTTTAAAAAAAAAAAATTTGAATGCATGCATTATTATAATAAATACATAATTATCTAAATAAATTAAGTAATAAATATATAAATAGTTAATATGGTAATTAAAAATACATCTGAATACATGCATTATTATAACAAATATAAATACATTATTTCATAAGTAATATATTATACAAAAATACATTCCTTAAAAACAAGTTCATTTAAAAACATAATAAATTCCTTAAAAACAAGTTCATTTAAAAACATAATAAATTCATTAAAAACAAGTACATTGAAAAAGTTAATATAACAAATCTGAATACATGATTATTATACATTTATAATACATACAAATATATATATCTATATATATATATATATAAATTCATATAAAGTAAAATAATTAATATAAATTCATTTAATAAATACATTAAATTAATTTAAAAAAAAAAAGAATTATATATATATATATATATATATTAGGAGGCATCCAATGTACTGTGGAAAAACAAACAGATTAGCATTATTAGCTGTATGATCATCACATTACTTAAGTTAAAGGCATGATGTACAATGACTTCTGTCTGTTTGGTACTTACAAAATAAGCCAATACAAAATGTACAGAGATATTGGTTTTACTTTATTATACATTGTATAGACATTATATGACATTTCTATGAGGTTTTTATAACACCTAGCCCAAGCCCTAAACCAGGGGTGTCCAAACTTGGTCCTGCAGGGCCAAGAGGCCTGCAGAGTTTAGGACCAACCCCAATTAAACACACCTGAACCAGCTAATTTAGGTCTTACTAGGCATATTAGAAACTTCCACACAGATGTGTTGTGGCAAGTTGAAGTTAAATTCTGCAGGACACCGGACATCCAGGACCAAGTTAGACACCCCTGCCCTAAACCAACCCAACATGTGTAAAACACTAGATTTGAATAGAAACATGGTCCTCACTAATTGGGCGTCAATTATATTTCCCTATATAAGTGAGAACACTTGGCCCTCACAAACAATTACAGTCAAACCTGTACACACACACACACACACACACAGGGAGAGGCATCATGTTGCCTTAGCAACGTCATCTGATTGGGTTGCTGCCAAGTTTAAGGCAACACGCACACACCAAGAAACACAATTGGTCAGAGGTTTGCCACCTTGTCGTCATGTGCCTTGGTGACGTCATCTGATTGGACTGCTGCCAAGTTTAAGACTACTGTCCCACTGACCCCCACCTCACTTGACCCACTGACAACTTTGCAACAACCACCACCTATTTTCTGAGGTGAGTTCAGTTCACTTTTTACTTCTCTACAAACAATGTTGTGAACTTATAACTTTACAAGTACAAAAATTCTTCCAATAAAATTACAGTGATAGGGGCCTATAGGACCAGCTGACAACAGAGACTGTAATATAATAAAACTTATTCTGACAGGGTTTGGTCTGAAAAGAGTGTTTCTCACTGGGAAAAAAATATTTTCTGAGGTAAATTTAACTTACATTAATGATTTTTAAAAGATTATGAAGACATGACATTATAATAAAACATTCTGACAGGATTTGGTCTGAGAAAAGGGTTTCTGACTAGAAAAAAATATTTTCTGAAGTAATTTTTAAATTTTCTTTAAATTATATTAATGATTATGAAGTCATGACATTATAATAAAACATTCTGACAGGATTTGGTCTGAGAAAAGGGTTTCTGACTAGAAAAAATATTTTCTGAAGTAATTTTTAAATTTTCTTTAAATTATATTAATGATTATGAAGTCATGACAAAACATTCTGACAGGATTTGGTCTGAAAAAAGGGTTTCTGACTAGAAAAAATATTTTCTGAAGTAATTTTTAAATTTTCTTTAAATTATATTAATGATTATGAAGTCATGACATTATAATAAAACATATTCTGACAGGATTTGGTCTGAGAAAAGGGTTTCTGACTAGAGAAAATATTTTCTGAAGTAATTTTTAAATTTTCTTTAAATTATATTAATGATTATGAAGTCATGACATTATAATAAAACACATTCTGACAGGATTTGGTCTGAGAAAAGGGTTCATTTTATGAGAAAAATCTTTACTTCACAAGAAGTTTGTTTACACATTTAGTTTATCAATTAAAAGCCATTGATAAAATATATTGAGAAGTAAAGATTTACCCGAGAAAACAAGCTTTTCCATCAGGGAGTGGGGAAAAGGTCTCTAGGGTTAAGGTTCTTTTCTGAGGTAAATCTTTACTTCACAAGAAATTTGTTCACACATTTAGCTTATTAATTGAAAGTCACTGATAAAATATTGTGAAGTAAAGATTTAGCTCAGAAAACAAGCTTTTCTGTCAGGGAGTGGGGAAAAGGACTCTCTCTAGGTTTAGGGTTAGGTCCATTTTATGAAGTAAGTCTTTACTTCACAGGAAATATTAATGGTAATTAATGACTTTCAATGGATAACCCAATTACATGAAGTTTGAAGTAGAGAAATCCTGTCAGACTATTCCAAAAAAAAAAAAAAAATCCCTGACAGGAACACTCATTTTCTGAGGTAAATCTTGAATTCACAATAAATATTTAAAATTGTAACTGGTACTGTATAAATATACATACTTCGTATATTCTTAAGTATTTTGTGCATTTTTCTCTTACCCTCAGGATGGCAACTCCAAGTCCATACACACGGCCAGCACCTATTCGCTGCAAGTGTGTGGCAAACAGGACCACTAAGAAAGCCGTCTCTTACCATTATAAAGGGGACAAAATAAAAATAGAATCATTTCACTTGAAAACGGTTACTGCCCTATCCGATGGCACAAACATCTACACAACAAGTAGTCAGGGAACATGTTCAGAATTTGAGGAGGGGGTGACATATTATCTAAAAAATGTCACAGTTAGTGCCAAGTATGGCCGCCAAAATATATATTTTGGTCGGACATCGACCAAATTCAGGGCAGCACCACTTGCCTTATCGGATGCAGCTGAAAAGGCTGCAAAAGACATCCTTTGTCCACCATCCCATCCCATCACTGGAGAAGAGGAGGACATCTTTTCCAGGGGGGACTACTTGACCATCCACGGCCAAGTTGAAAAAGTGAGTTATTTTAATGCTGTTATTCTGTATTACTCTGTTGCTTAAATTAAGATGGAAGAAAAAAAAAAAAAAAAAACAACAACAACAACAACAACAACACTTAATTACTCACCCACAGGAAGTTACAAACCCACATGACCGACTTTCTTCTGCAGAAACACAAAAGATGGCAATACATTTTGACTCCGTTTAACACATTGTGTCAGCAAAAAAAAAGTGCACATAGCAAGTTCTTAACGTTAACTCTTAACAAACAGCTTAACATTAAGCAGTTTTATTTAGTCTGCTCTGCTGTTTGCCATCCAACACTTCCCAGTCAACAGTTCCATTACAGTTATTTTCATTTATGCAACTGGTTCAACAACAGTTATCAAGTCTTTGTGTGAAGAGCTGAAGAATCTGAAGCCACCAGAATGAGTAATAGAATTTTAAATTAGTAAAAAGAAACAGTGACTGTAACATTCTGAATGAGTATGATTTACCTGTTGGCCTCTTATTCTGCAGGTACAAGAAGCGAGAATGACGAAGGTCCAGGAGGCCTATGTCCCCATCTTGGACCTGCACCTTAGATGTGGCCAGAATGTCCTGGAAGTTTCACTTTGGCGTGACGAGGCCCTGAGTGACCTCTACATCGGAGACGATGTGGAGCTCACACACCTCAAGGCATTTCTGAAGGAAAATGGAAAGGGGAAACTAAATTCCTCTACATATACAACCATCAAGGTACACAAATAACACAAAACACATTAGTCGTTTATGTAGAACTAGGGATGCAAAATATTGGACTTCAGGGCTGTCACTAACGATTATTTTGGTAATCCAGTAATCATGATTATTAATTATTTTAACAATTAATCAAGTAATCAGATCTTCTTTTTTTTTTTAAACAGACCTAAATGAATGACAGCCTTAAAAAATGACTTATAGCAATGAGGCAATAGTTTAGTTTTAAAGGATGACTCCACTTTCAGAATAAAAATTAGCTGATAATCTACTTACCCTCATGTCATCCAAGATATTAATGTCTTTCTTTCTTCAGTCGCAAAGAAATTAAGTTTGAGGAAAACATTTCCAGATTTTTCTCCATATAGTGGACTTCAGTGGTGCTCAACAGATTGAATGTTGAAAATGCAGTTTCAACGCAGCTTCAGATGGCTCTAAACGATCCCAGCCAAGGAATAAGTGTCTTATTTCGCAAAACGTTTTCTACAATTTTTTTTTTTTTTACAATTTATATACTTTAACCTTAAATGCTCATCTTGTCTAGCTCTGCAATGCAGATGCGTTCTCTGTGCACTCCGGGTCAATACAGTTAGGGCATGTCTAAAAACTCCCATCTCATTTTCTCCTCCAACTTCAAAATCGTCCTACATCGCTGCCGAAGTACCAACACAGCGTTTACAAAGTAAACATGCAAACAAGGTCAAACACCATTTACAAAAAAAGTAAAAAAGCGATGCAGGACAATTTTGAAGTTGGAGGAGAAAATTAAGTGGGATTTTTTTCCCTGACATACCCTAACTTTATTGAACCAGAGTGCACAAAGTATGCATCTGCGTCCCACAGCTACACAAACTGTACATTTTAATAACCGATCGTTTACACTAGATAAGACCCTTATTCCTCAATCAGAGCTCTTTGAAGCTGCATTTTTAACCTTCAATCAATTGAGCACCATTGAAGTCCACTATATGTTGAAAAATGTTTTCCTCTTTTAAAAAAAAAAAAAAATTCTCTTTGCAACTGAAGACAGACATTAATATCTTGCAAAAACAATAATCGTTGTTGTACAGTGTGACAAACACAGTGTAAATTGTATTTTTGTTGAAATCTAGATTTCCCAGCGGAAAGTGGATACTGACGTGGTGGAGATTGTGGATGTCTCTGATGGCACGGACAGCCTCACTCTGCTGAGCGGAACTTCGAGGAGTTTTCGGTGCCAGCCAGTCTCTACCGTGGCAGCGTAGAGGAACTAATTGAAAGTCTGCCTGTAAAATTGGAAATAAAACACATAAATAAACGGGTTCTCGACATTGCCTTTGTTCAATCTTAAATAATTAAGTTTAGTAGATTAGTTTAAATTTAGGGAAAAGGTTTAGTTGTTTAGTTCATTTTAGTTGCAGGCATTAGTTCATTTACTTTATGTAGTAGCTGTTTACATTTGATAGTAGTTAGTAGTTAGTAGTTAATAGTAATTAATTTAGTTCAGTTTGCTTGAATATAGTATGTATATAGAAATATTTATTTTCTGTTCATTTGAAGGTTTGGGTGTATTTAATTAGTAATTAAGATGTTCAGTCATTCATGCTTTTAATTAATAAATACATTTTCTATTCAAAAAGTTGTTTGTTTGATATCTTCACCCACAAATACATTTAAGTTACCTCAACAGTTAGTATGTTTAACGAATATGTCTAACTGTGGAGCACATGCTAGCATTTGCATTAACATTCTTAGCCTTTCACAAAAAAGGAAACCGTTTGTTTCCGTTTGTTGCATCATTGGCATTCTGTGTATTTTCCCTTTGCGTTTTACTCATAGGATGGCAACAGAACATTGTGTAAACATACAAACAAATTTGTATAATTTGTCTAGCTGTGCGACGCAGATGCATACTCTGTGCACTCTGTTTCAGTACAGTTAGCGTGTGTCAGGGGAGAAGAATTTTTTTTTTTTTTTAAATCCCATGCAATTTTCTCCTCCAACTTCAAAATCGTCCTGCGTCGCTGTTTTACTTTTTTCTAAATGGTCTTGACTTTATTTGCATGTTCACTTTGTAAACACTGTGTTGGTACTTTGGCAACAAAGTAGGATGATTTTGACACTGTATAAACAAACTGTAGCGTACTTACCTGTACTCTTCCAGATCTTCTCTAGGAAGTGAGGATAACAGGCAACCAGGTTTGCACTCTGGACCTGTCTGAGACATGCAAGTAAGTTTCTCTGCAGAACTCTAGAGCAGTGGTTTTCAATCCTTGGCCTGCTGACCCACTGTTCTGCACATTGTGTATGTCTCTCTTGTCTGACACACTCAGTTCAGTAAAAGGATCTCTCTCCTAACAAGCTGATGATCTGAATTAGGTGTTTTAAATAAGGAAGACACACGAAATGTGCAAAGCAGTGGGTCCCCAGAACCAGGAATGAAAACCACTGCCTTCAAGCAACGGTTCTCAATTTCAGTACTGGGGGACCCCTGCTTTGCATATTTTGTGTCTCTCCCTAATTTAACACCCCTAATTGAGATCATCAGCTCGTTAGTTCAGCTCATGGATCTTTCTCCTAATGAGCTGATGATCTCAATCAGGGGTGTTAAATTAGGGAGAGACACAAAATGTGCAAAGCAGGGAGCCCCCAGGACCAGGATTGAGAACCACTGCTCTAGAGGTTGTTTTCCAATCATCTGGGCATTGGTAAACCACTTTACCTGACTTTCTGTTACTCAATGAGGAGGAACTTTATGATTTACAGAAGTCAAGTAAAGTGGATGTCAAATGTCCTCTGATTAGGAAACAGCCTTTTTTGTTTTGAAGGGATACTTACTTGACACCCTGCTGGAATATTAATAAAAACCCTGTTGGTTAGCTGCTCACCCAGGCTGGTTTTAGCCTCATTTTTAAGATGGCTAATCTTGGTGATCAGTATTGCTGCACGATAAATCTCACACATTTGTCAGGTGTGTTTAGTCAGTAAGCCAGTTCTGTGATGAGTAGTAAATCGCCATCACGTGCATTCAGCTGGAGTGGCAATTAATACACAGAGTTGTAAATCACTGACAAGCTACGCAATATTGTGTTCATAATCAAATGCAATTCGTCTGCGATTATGAACACAATATTGCATAGCTTGTCAATGATCTACAGCTCTGTGTATTAATTGCCACTCAAGCTGAACACACAATGGCAATTTACTACAAATCACAGAACTGGCTTTACTGACCAGATGCGCATGACAATCACATGTGATTTATCATGCAGCCCTAGTGATCAGCTAAAATTCCAGCTTAAAACAGCTTGGGAGACCAGCTAAAACCAGCCTAGACCAGAACCTTGTGGATGCTTCGCTTTGGAGGGATGGAGCTTTGATTGAGCTGTATCTGCACATCAAGGTCATCCTCTGCAGGAGAAACAAAAAGTTAACATCTTACAGCATCCCTACTGTGTAAGATACACTAATAACGCAAACCATATTAGCTACGATACATCATATATTGGCTCATACATTCATCATGCATTCAACAGGACAGTGTGCGATTTTCGTATTAATCTAAACGTTTCTGAATGAAAAGCAATGACTGACTTTAGATCATCGAAGAATCTGAGCCATATCTCACCGCTTCCAAAACCTGAATGCTGGCTATACACTTCTAAAAGACGCTTTGTCGGGACGACATGTTGTTATTTGTTGTGTTTTATTAAGAGCTCCCACTGTACGTTTTTGTTGTTGTTGTTGTTAAGACGTAAGCAAAGGGCTGTTAAAATTTACTATGGTTTTGTGACTTCCAGAGTCGCGGGCGGCTAGGGGCGTGTGCTACCACGTGTGCTAGCTGTAGCACCTTTAGCATTTAACCAAAGGAGTACTCGAAAGCCTTCGTTTACTTTCCATTGTAACGTAATATGCAAATATGAATACATATGAAATAACTTGCTAACTTAATGAAAGGAAGTGACATTTTAAACATACCTAACAATTATAAGCCTCCTTCAACATACAGTAAGGAGTCAACGTTGGACCTGTCCTTGTCGTCGTCGTCTTCTTCCTTGTTTTATGGCGGTTAGCAAACCAGCTTATGGCGCATTTCCGCCACCCACTGAAATGGAGTGTGGAGCTTTGACAGCAAGGAAAACTAAATAATATATAAAAACAACTAGATCCTGTTCATCAGCTCCGAGACTTTTAGATATTAAAACAGTATGGTAATCATTCTTAAAGTTGTATTTGTTTTTAATAAATTTTGCAGTGAAAGCTGTTGCATTGGGCAAGTTTTGCAAGGTCATTCGCATTGTTTTATGGGATACGTAGTCCACTCCCTAATAAATTACATTTACCTATTATTTGTAAAATATATTATTAAATGTGTAGTATTGTAAATTGTAAGTTTCCTTTTCGACTGTATGTGATCGTATTATTATTTTCACATTCATGCCGTTAATGCTAAATGTATTGTGTGACAATAGGACATTTAAAATATAGCTAAAACATTAATAAAAATGTACAAATGGCTCAGTTTTAACAGTGTCAATTTCACTATGTGCAAATAGCTTGCATGGCAGAGACTGTTTACAGTAACCCTGCCCACTAATGCCTGGTTGGTCTAGACCAGGGGTCACCAGACTTGTTCCTGAAAGGCCCGGTGTCCTGCAGAGTTTACCTCCAACTTTCCTCAACACACCTGCCTGGAAGTTTCATAGAGGGTATGCATTGATGTCACTTTCCCGCTGGGACACGCCCTGTCAGCCGGACTGAGTGGCAAAAGAGGGAAAAAAAAAAAATAGGGAAGATGCGAAAATACGAGTAAAACTAACAATGGTCAGTTTACACTAAAGGTTGCTGAACTTGATATAATGTTCCAAACAACTTAACAAATATCCAGTGGTCCATGGATATGAATTCAGTCAGGAATCATGTTTTCTAACACATGTGTCTGATTTTGATGTCAGGGAAAATAAATAAAGCAAATTTGCCTGTGAACTCATTTTGTAAATACAAAATGGGTTGGTCTAAACCCCGTTGATCACTTATATCAAAGTAATATATATCGTCATATCATCCAGCTGAAAAACTTATATAGTTTTTGTCAGTGTTTATTTCAAAACATCCAGTTATACAGAATTTAAGATGGTAAATATTTAGTTGATGAGCTGTCAATACAATATACTATAATACAATATATAGGATGATTTTACGGCACAGTTCAACATATTACCATGAAATGATAACTGCAAATCCGTGTTTCGCTGCCTGGAGACCATTTGTTTCTATGAATTGCAGCGATTAATTTCCTTTTCTTTTCAGTAGCTTTCAGCAGTTTGTTAAAATATACCTCAGGTTTCTTGTCAAATCTATTTGTACACTCAATCGCAAAGCTCGTTCTGGTTTTAGGTGTGTTTTGTGTTCTGTCGCAGCATTCGCGTTGAAACTAATTCTGCCACTCCAGCTGACAGTGACATCACATGCAAACCCTCTATACATAGTAAGACCTTGATTAGCTGGTTCAGGTGTGTTTGATTAGGGTTGGAGCTAAACTCTACAGGGACACCGGCCCTCCAGGACCGGGTCTGGTGACCCTGGTCTACACCAGGGGTGGCAAACATCAGTCCTAGAGAGGTGCAGCCCTGCAGAATTTTGCTTCAACCCTAATCAAACACAGTTGAACAAGCTAATCCAGGTCTGAAGTGTTACTAGGAAGCTATAGGCAGGTGCATTTTATGGAAAAGCAGTTATTTTAATAAACATTAGGAAAAGTGGAAATAAACAGCCTAATAGGTATTTAATAATAAAGAATTTATTAGGTAGAGTTAGTAGTAGGTAGAGAGAGTATATTGTCCCAATAACGTGGCAGGCATTTAATAATGTAAAAAGCTGAATAAATAAGCTTTCCGTTGATGTATGGTTTGTTAAGAAAAGGACAATATTTGGCTGAGATGCAACTATTTGAAAATTCGGAATCTGAGGGTTCAAAAAAATAAAAATACTGAGAAAATCACCTTTAAAGTTGTCCTAATGAAGTTCATAGCACATTACTAATCAAAAAATAAGTTTTGATATATTTACGGTGAGCAATTTACAAATTATCTTCATAGAACATGATCTTTACTAAATATCCTAATGATTTTTGGCATAAATTATTTACATTATAATATACATTATTTACATTATAATACATTGTATTTTAATACATTGTATTTTTAGCTATTGCTACAAATATACCTGTGCAACATAAGACTGGTTTTGTGGTCCAGAGTCACATATAATACTACAACTACACATCATCTAACTACACTTATTGCAAACAAAATACAGCTATTTTTACATAGTGTAAATAGAACCAATTTCTATTTGAACTCTTGCTAATTCACTAAAAAAATCTATCTATCTATCTATCTATCTATCTGACAGACTGCCTTCAAATTTTAAAACTTCAAAATACTTCAGACTGAAAACCATCCAAACTTAAAACTTTTTAAATTCTTTAAACTTTTTAAACTTTTCAAACTTTTTCAAGCTTTCTGGTCCAGCTTTCTCAAGCCAACTTAAAGTTTGTCTTGACGAACTTTTTTTATCTAGTTATTATTAGTGGTGCTTGCCAAAGGCAAAGCATCACTATTACTATTCTGCGTGCTTATTATTATTATTATTAGTGGTGCTTGCCAAAGGCAAAGCATCACTATTACTATTCTGCGTGCTTATTATTAAGTTGGCTTGAGAAAGCCAACTTACTGATATGCTATTTAAACTTATTATTAAGTTGGCTTGAGAAAGCCAACTTACTGATATGCTATTTAAACTTATTAAGTTGGCTTGAAAAAGCCAACTTACTGACTTATTCTTATTCTTCTTCTTCTTCTTCTTCTTCTGAGACCCTTTTTTAAAACGTATCTCCTCCTAGAGCTAAGCTACAGCCACCAAACTCCTCCTAGACCTTAACTGGTCTGACCAAACTGCTCCATCTTTTCAGACTGATCCGGCTATATCTTTTCGTAACTGACCGGACCGTTTTCAAAACCACCAAAAAATCCCATAGACTTACATTGACGGAATGTTCAGATAAGCCAGCTCCAACTGTCAAAATTCAAATCTAAACTCCAAGAATCCTTTGAGACTAAATGAAGCTTCACTTCTATGTACTATTACTAATCCATTTAGACTTATTCAAACTCATCTAATATTTCTAATCTATTTAAGTCATGTTAGCAGTATGCTAGTAACATGCTAATCATGCTAGAATCATGCTAGTATCTTGCTAATCATGCTAGAATTATGCTAGTAACATGGTAATCATCCTAGAAACATACTAGTAACTTGATAACCATGATAGAATCATGCTAGTAACATGCTTATCATACTAAAAACATGATAACAACATGCTAATCATGCTAACAGCTTGCTAATCATACTAGAGTCAGGCTAGTAACATGCTTATCATATTAGAAACATGCTAGTAACATGCTAGTAACATGTTAAATATGCTAGCAACATGCTAATAACTTGCTAATCATGGTAACAATATGATAGTAACACCATAGCAATCACCCCGAGTACCCTAGCAACCACCTAGCAACACCTTAGCAACCACCCTGGGTACCCTAGCAACTGCCTAGCTACACCTTAGCAACCACCCCCGGGTACCCTAGCAACCACCTAGCACCTAGCAAACACCCTGAGTACCCTAGCAACTGCCTGACAACACCTTAGCAACTACCCCAGGTAGCATAGCAACCACCTAGCAACTTAAATAGCAACCACCCTGAGTACTCTAGCAACTGCTTAGCAACACCTTAGGAACCAGCCTGAGTACCCTAGCAACCGCCTAGCAACAACCTAGCAACCATCCTGGATACCCTAGCAACCACGTAGCAACACCCTAGCAACCATGCTGAGTACCCTAGCAACCACATAGTAACACC